>BGNK01000045.1:59802-125301 GCA_003297005.1 Symbiodinium sp. clade A Y106 | reverse complement strand
GCTTAAGGGAGGCTTGAAGGGGGGCCTCAAGGGGGCTAAACTCAAACAAGACGCAATCACCAAACAAAAGAAAAAGACACCACACGAAATCGCTCTGCGAGGGTTTTCACACGACGTCGTGTTATGGAAGGTTCTGCGACGGAAAGAAAATGAGAGCAAACTAAAATGAAAAAAGAACAAACTCAAACAAAACGCAATCACCAATCAAAAGAAGAAGAAGCTACACGACAGGAAACTNATGAGAGCAAACTAAAATGAAAAAAGAACAAACTCAAACAAAACGCAATCACCAATCAAAAGAAGAAGAAGCTACACGACAGGAAACTAAAAGGAAAAAACAACAAGCTCAAACAGAACACAGTCACCGAAGAAAGAAGAAGAAGCCACACGAAATCGCTTTATGGGGCTACACGAAAGGAAGCTAAAATGAAAGAACAACAAGCTCAAGTAAAACGTAGTCACCAAAGAAAAGAAGAAGAAGCCACACGANAAAATGAAAGAACAACAAGCTCAAGTAAAACGTAGTCACCAAAGAAAAGAAGAAGAAGCCACACGAAATCGCTTTATGGGGGGTTTTGCGAGGAAAATACTAATGAGACAAGAAGACTGTACTCGAAGCAGCGTCAAAAGCTTCAGTAATGGCCTGGATACTTTTGCAAACTTTGCAAAAATCAGAGTTTGACGCGAGAAATCAAACTTTGAGATTTCAAAGTGAGTCTTGTCGGCGACTCCGTATCTTTTGTTTGGACGACATGCGTGCTAGATATGACTGCTGGTGTTTTGGAGCTTCTGTGCGGGCCCCCAACCTTTTCTTTGGCCAATTGTACGTTCTGCCTCAACCGACGAAATTCCACAGTTGCGCGGAACCGGAACTCTTGATAAGTTCCAATGCACATTTGTTCTCGGAAACCGGTCCATGGTAGTCAGGAAGTGGATCGGAAAACCGTTTCGTCTTCTTTGCAAGGTTTTAGCACGTTGTGTGTCATCTTAACAGACAAAGAGTGTAGAATTTTGTGTGTAAGTGCTTGCTGGTTGGGTGTGCAGAGGAAGAGGATCTTCTCTTTGCAATGAAGATTTTTGCGGATGGCCTCGACGCCTCGAGCTTGAAAGTTGCGGCATCGATCAAAGCATGCAAGGTGTTGAAATGGGATGCAAGCACACCAAGTTGGACGGAGCTTATGCAGCAACAGTGTTGGGCAGAAACACATTCGTGTGTCAGTAGGTGACTCTGTGCATCTGAAGACACAGAGGATGAGGCCCTTACAACAGTACGGCATCTCTTCACCCCTTGGCTTTCAGACACAGCTCCTCTGTAACTTTGTGTGCGCCGATGACACGGCCATCACTGGCACTGTGGAACATGGGCCGTGAAGTCTGCACAAGCTTCAAGAGATTGTTGTGCGCATTAATTTCACACTGAATTTCAAGACGTGCTGCTGTGCTCATAGGCGGCCGTCAAAAGCATCTGCTTGTTTTTTTTTTTTTTTGCTGTTGAGCGAAAGTCTCAAGCAGGCCACACTCTAGCAAGTCGTCACCACAAGATTTGACAAAGGGAAAGCATATCCCTTCCGTCAATTTTCAAGCTGCAGCGTTGCCTGGAAGCTTCGGCTTTGCGCGGTGTTTGTGCCACATAGGCACGGACTCGGTAACACTCACCACTGCAGATCTTCAAAGGTGAGAAGTGTTCCACTTGCAGTCACTGCGTGACATCCAGTAGATCAAGGCCACCTGTTACACAACGTGTTTTCCCTGCGTATTGCCCCATGTTGCAACTTCACAATGCTTTTTTTTCCAACTTACACAAAGTATTTGGAAAATGTGTGAGCTTTGCACAGGCCCGTCCAAAAAAAAGTCTGCAGAACAACGTCAACGTGAGGTACAAGGGTTGGTCACGCAAAGCGAGAACTAAAATTGCACCATGGGAAGACTCTTGGGTTTTTTCTCTATTTCGCTGACAGACTTTTCAAAATTCACGAGTTTATGCTCACATCAAATAGATTTTTTCAAAATTTTGATGAATTTTTGCATAAATTGTTTTATACACTGTTTACCTTGAATGAAAGTGAAATATCTCACTTCTAACCAACCCGAGCCCTGCTGGACGTTTAAGAACATGACGGCTGCAACACATAACTGCGAAACATATCTTAAGAAACGCGTTTCATCAATTTGTTGAAAGGTCCGGAAGCACTTTTCAAGGGCTTGTAATTGAAGAGGCAGATTGTATCGCATTGTTTAATCCCAGCAAGGTGGCAGCTTTGTGAAGTTCACAATGTGTGCCCCATGATTTATCACCTGGCAAGCGTGCAGCCACTTGTGTTTTGCGGGGGCATCTAGTCGCTGCTGGTATGGAAGAAGAATAGGAACATGCTGTGGGCCCAGATTTCGCTGATCCCAAGATGCATTTTGAACGAGACCCTGGTGCGGGCCGGAGTTTCCACGCACCTGGGGCCCGGAAAAACCATGGGACTTAATTCATAAGGCCCAGTACAAAGCAGTCGTTGTGAATTTGCAGGTTTTGCAGCCCGGGACCCAAACCTTCCAAATCCTATTTTTTGCAACATCTACTCCGTCCGATGTCTGCAAGGCCTCAAAACAGCTCTGCGAGTGGCATGAAGCCACAAAGGGAAGGATTGGGGACCTGTGACACTTTGCGAATGAGGGTGGATTAGAGATTCCGTTGCAAAGCGTAACAAGTTCTGGCATTGCGGCAAGGCCTTGTAAGAACGTCGATAATTGAAGCGGATGTCGTATCGTCACAAGTTCCTATGTGTAGGCTCTGTGGTGAAGTAGATCTTGCAACGGACTTTAGACAGCTCGCAGAAGTTGACCAGTATATCATTCTAGAACACCCTCATTTTCCGACATGGGCTTGACAGCTGCTGTGACCATGCTGGCTTGTCTTCAGCCGCAGGGAAGGTCTACTGGTGGAGATTTAGTTGCACCATGCTCAACGCCACTCCTTGGACTTTGGCCCATTCTGCGATCTCTTGCGGAGTCAGCTCGCCCAAACAGCAACCTGGAGCATTGCCATGCTGCAGCAGAGTCGACAATATTCCCAGTATTCCAGCTGGTACGAGCCCGTTAGCGACCGAGATCACGAGTGGTGAGAAGCACACATTGTCGCACTGATGCCACTTTGGAGCGCCGGCTGAGCATCCATGCCTCATGCCTGGTGTTTCTAGCCTCACTCTGCTTGCAAGCTGTGCCCTCAGCCTGTCACGTTGTGTGAAATGCCACCAGCAGATCACGGGCAATGGTGTGTTTGTATCTCGATGTCATCGCAGGTGACGACCTCTTGGGGTGCCTTTATCTGAATAAGCTGTGTGATGCCTGATCTTCCATATGGGCTTGCCATTCAAGGCGACCCAATACAACGGAGCATTCTGCACCATGCAGTATGCATCATGCGTCAGCCAACTACCCAGCACGGAGTGGAAGAATCGGAACCGGAAAGTACTGGCAGAATCCTGTGATCAAAACTGATCATTGGTGAGGCAATCTCCTGGCCATTTCCTCTCCAAGGCACATGATCCGTCTCGAAGCTTCGTTTCGGCGACACGTTTAGATACTGACAGGCACATACAGCAAGGGTCGCAAGCATCGTGCGCGGAACCCAATGGTGAGGTGTTGATGCAGCTTGATTCTCCATGCAACTCTGACAGAACTCAGGTCTTGGCCGCATTTTTCGTGGCCGGACTGGATCCAAACTTCCTTCAAAGTCTGCAACCACAACAACCAGTGGCATCGGCATGCGATTCTCGTCATATCATAGCAATGTGTGCGGCCACGACGGGCCAGGCAAAGTGCAAGAAGGTCATCAATGATGCGCAGCTTGAATGCAGAGAAGTGTGGAGTGGTGTAGAGATTGAAGAGTGAGCTGAGGTACTTCTGTGCCTGGGCCTCGGCATTTGGGGAAGCCGGCAAAGCCGGCACACCTTCCGCCGATGGCCCCTCGCAGGCCAAGCCGCCAGACGACTCCTCNGGCTGCCGGGCGCTGCAGCTCCTGACTTCTGGCGCCAGAAGGGAGGCGACGGCCGGGGCGGGGGCGCGGCCCCGCCTTCAGCTCAAGGCTCCGCTTTCGGCTGCGGGGAGGCGCCTGGGGGCCTTGGCTGTCAGGGGGCACCGGCGGGGGGCGGCGGTCGTCGTGGCCCGGGGCCCCGGCTGTGGGGAAAGCCGGCAAACCCGGCACCCCTTCCGCCGATGGCCCCTCGCAGGCCAAGCCGCCAGACGACTCCTCGCAGCCGAAATCGGAGCCTTGAGCTGAATGCGGGGACGCGCCCCCGCCCCGGCCGTCGCCTCCCTTCTGGCGCCAGAAGTCAGGAGCTGCAGCGCCCGGCAGCCCGCGCTTTTGCAGAGCAGGCGCAGTGCTCGCACAGAGCGCACAGCGCTTGCACTTGCGGCGCTCCGGTGCGAGGTCGGGCTGGTCGGGGAGTTCTCGAAGCAGAGCATCTTCTACCTTAAGGAGGCCCGGGGCGGGGCGGGGTGGGGCGGTGACCCTTTCAAGACGCAGGCGCTTTTTTGGGGAGAGACTGCAGGCGGCACAGCTGATCGATCGAGCGCATCATCGACTTGATGGGGCCATGGGCTGAGTCGCTTCGTCCCGTTGCAGCCTCTAATTGAACACATCTTGCAGCTCCAGTACACTCTCGACAAGGCAGACAAGGTGACGGACCTTTCAGCAACAGCATCAAGAGCATGATGCGTTCACGAACCCTGAGAGTTTCTGCAGCCGAGCAGCTCAAGCAAGGATTTGGGCCAATCCAATGTGACGGGCGTAGCTTCTCGTTGTGGCGAAGAGTTACATGCAACCGACACTCTGTGCAGAACTGAGCCATGTGCTCCTTATGTGCAGGCCAGTCTCTGGGCATGACCATTGCCTGCATTCCAGACCTGTTCATGCAAAGGTGTGTTTGATGTTTGGGAATGGGGAACTAGTCACAGTACGTGGCTTCCAGCGTCGCTGGTGTCTTCGTGCAATGAGATGGGCAACGGGATGACGCTGCTCGGCAGAAGCCGCGATGTCACGCGTCAGCTGTCGGCTGTCAGCTGCTGTCTGTGAGGTGCAGTGGCTGCAGCATGGAAGCCTACCAGGCCAGGAGCGCCCAAGCAGCACGCCGTCGCCGCACGCTGCTGCACGCTGCCGCAGAGGAGGCCTCTCGCGCTCGGCTTCTGCTTCCAGAGCTCCAGGCCGATCTGCCTTTCTCTGCCTTTCCCTGCGGCTGAGCGCTTTCTCCGTGCGCCTCCGTGCGCGCCGCAGGTCCTGGCCTCGATGACCGAGCTGGCGGGGGATTTGGGATTTCTCGCGACTCCACTGACTCCACAGACTCCACAGACTCCACAGACTCCAGGACTTGACGGGCCGCTCCTTGCGAGATGCTGGTGGGGCCCCTCTCCCTCCCCCTCCCGCAGCCCTCGGCTTTTTGGGTTTTCCTTGCGATGCCAGGTGCCAGGCTGGTGGCGGATGCTCTTAAGGTTCGCGTCCGATGCCTGCTTTGAGCTTGATCTTCACTCTGGACCTTCCACCTTACCTTGGCAGGGTTGCACCTCGCTGAGAAGCTTAAGCCGCTCAGAAAAGCTATGAGCCGACGGCTGCGCAGACGGCTGCTCTCTTCTCTTCTCTTTCCAGAGGCCTCCGCTGGAACAGCATCCGAGAGCAAGGAGCAGCCGCAACTCGGCTTCGGCTTCAGAACGGTTCGGGTAGCGGCCGCACGTGTCCGCCGTTCCAATGAGGCACTTGCAACTGCCGTCCAGTGCAGCAGCCTGAGATGCGGGCACCTCAGCTCAGCGCCTCGGCAACAGTGCCTTAGGTCAGTAGATTTCCATGTGTGTCCCCACGCGTGTCTTGTGGAGAAGCAGAAGAAGCAGAACACAAGAAGGAGAAGACAAAGAAAGCCGAACTCTGAAGGCTCGAGGAGGCACCAGAGGCACCGCTTGGGCTGAGTGCCGGAGGCCTGGACGTCTTCTGCAATTCCTTCGGCGATCGGGGAGCTGCGGCGACGGTGGGACGAGTGCAGAGCACGGACACTGCAGGACGAGAGCAGTGAGCAGTGGGCTTTTGGCCCCCTTTCTCCGTTTGGAGGCCGCGATGCTGCCCCGGAACGCCACGCTGCAGAAGCTGGACCTGGGCTTGGGAGCTCAGAGGCTCAAAGCTGCGGGCCCCGCGGGCCCCGCCGGGCCCCGCCGGGCCCCGCCCCCCCGCTTCTCTCTGCCCATCCGAGGCTGGAACTCCATCGGCGACCCCGGCGCAGTCTGCATCTTACCCTTTACCGTCTCGTCTCCATGCAGAAGAGAAGGGATGAGCCAAGGCCGTCTTGGCGGCTGCGCTGAAGCAGAACACGGCTCTCATTGACCTGGGTGCGACTGCAATGACAGTGAAGTTCAAGCGCCGCATCATGGGCACCTTAGGGCTGGAGCAGAACGCCATCACGGGTGCAACGGCTCTCGCGGAGGCCTCCGGCCTCCCCCCGTCAGCGGTCGCGGTTGTAGCTGCGGGTCCCGTCTGATGCGAGGCCCTGGTCTCGAAGAACAGCTGCATACGGCTGGCCGGCAACCCGCTGGAGGAGGCGACGTCATCTCGGTCTCTTGCTGTTCTTTCAAGTTCGCGATCTTGCGAGGACAGCATCCAGGTCCTGGAGCGATTGGTTGAGAGTGGTCAGCTGGAACCCGAGAGAAGCCAACGAAGCAAAACAAGCAGCGGGCCGCGGGTGTCTGCAGTGTGGATCGGTGTGGCACCAGGCTGGGAAGTTTGGATCTCTGCACTCTGTCCGACTGGCTCGTGTTGTGGCTGTTGGGGTTGTGCAGCAAGCGCAGCAAGCTGTAACAAGCTCAGCTTTGCCGCGCTGCAGGGCCCTTAGCGATCGTGCCTCACTGAGAGCCGGCCTCAGTTAGGCTATGGTTGCTCGGGAAAGTGTTCCACACACTTTGATGTTGTAACAAGGCAGCGAGCTGGCGGAGGCTGAGCGAGCAGCCCGCGAAGTCCGCGAAGCGGAAGCTGCGGAAGCTGATCTTGTGGCCTAGGAGGCCTAGGAGGCCCGAGGCCGTGAGCTGCAGGCGTTTCTGAAACCCGGCCGCGGCAGGGTCACCTCAGCAAAGCCCTGGCTCTCGGTCTCGCTCTCGCTCTTGCTCTACGACTCTACGACTTTACGACGTGGCCAGAGCACTCCGGGGAGCCATGCGGAAAAGAGTGCCAGTTGCGCCCGCAATCGCAATCGCGTCCGTAGCGTAAAGGGCCTCTTTCTCATTCGGAGGCCACTGGGGGCAGCTGGCAGAGGCGGCTGCATTATGAAGCGGGTGGAGGTTTCGCAACTTTGCTGCGCGATCTCAGCACGAGACACTTCTTGCAGCCGTTTGGATATTTTGGATTAGGGGCATTTAGAAAGATCAGCCAGATCAGCCAGACCTGTTCCAGACATGGCCGACATGTATAGCAATGCAATGGCTCTCTGGCCCTCCCAGGAAACAGTCCCCAAGCTTGAACAACCGCAAGCCCGCGACACAGGAGACAGTCGCAGGACCAACGCTTGAGCCCCACCCCACTGTGGCCTGACCCACTAGCAAAAGTGCCCCTTGACCAGGCAGCGTCTTCCATGCAATACGTCTAGTAGGTCCTTTCTGGCCTATGTGTTGTCAGTTTATCGCCCATGGGGTCGGCTTGCGGGCGTGCCGCCAGCATTGCCACCAATTCCCAGGCGGCGACGTTGTGCCAAGTTCCAGACTCCCAGACTCCAGACATCTCATTGCCTCATCTGGCGCCCGACGAGGCCACTCGAAACTCCATCCGGAAAGCTCAGCGGATAGCGTATGTGCCGGAGCCAAGTTGAGCATTTGAGCACCGAAGAACCGGAGTGCGCCGCACGGCTACCTGGGACTCTTGGGACTCTCTGAGGTTTGTGACGTGGAGGGCCATTGGGACTTCTTCTGCAACTTTGTGGAGCTCTGTGAGGGGGTTAAGTTCAAGCTGCCGGGCAATGCAGCTTGGACTTCAGGAAGGCATGGGCTTCGGCAGCTGTCAGTAGATTCAGTAGCTGAGGACGGCCGCAACGCTCGCACCTCGCAAGAGTTGGACAGCCTGCGTCTTTTTGTTGCGCAAGACGCAGAGAATCCGAGAATGACAGCAAGTGAAGCAAAACGAGAGTCCGCTCTGCTTGTCTTCTTGCTGCTTTTGCCAGGAGCTGGAGCTGGCTGACGGCTGGCTCTTTGTCTTCGGCGGGGATGCCTGCGACAAAGGCCCTGCCGCAACCCAGCCGCCCCCCCGCACAACAGCGGGCAACAGCTCGCTTCTTGGAAGGCCCTGGGACACTCCGCTTCCTGGAGGCCATGGTGACGCTGAAGAGGCGACGGCTGACGCAGGTCTGCAAGCGCAGCCGTGCCTCTCAGATCGCGATTTGCCGAGGAAATACCCCTCGAGAGTTTTCCTGATCCTGGGCAATCGAGCAGCCTGGCGGCAAGGGCGCGCGCTCGCGCGCGGGGGGGGGGGGGGGGGGGGTGTTCGCAAGGGGGGGGGTGGGGGGTGGGGCCTTGAAAAAAAAGGGAGGGGTTCAAGCCGCGACCCGGCGAGGGCAAAAGGGACTCAACAGGGGGGGAATGTCAGCGCTAAGACACCGNCGGTGACGTCAGGCTGGGGGGTGCGAGTCGTCGCGGCGGGGCGCCCGCGGCCGGGGGCGCGGGTGCGGGGGTTGGGGGGGGGGGGGGGCGCGAGGTGTTCGCTAGAGAGCGGCTGTGAGCTGAGGACCTGAACAAGATGAGATGGACTTCAGAGCTGACCCCGTCAGAGCTGAAGCGCATCAAAGAGGTGGAGACATCAAGCAAAAGCTCCTCGGGCGGCTTGGGCTGTCCTGAGCTCCAATATTCTGCAGGTACCTCGGGCCTTCTGGCAGTCCCGTCTCCCCGGCAACTGCTTGGACCCCAGTGCTTTAGGCATGGCTGTTGCTCAGCGGATCTTGAGATCTTCAGGTCCCACGCACTGGGAGTATCTGAGGAGAACGGTCGCACAGGAGGAGGGCTTGAACGAGGCGCGCGTAGACCCTGGTGCGAGTGAGAGGACTAGTCTCTGCAGCTTCAGGATGAAGTGACGGAGAGGATGATCCAGAATCGGAACACCAAAGCCAACAAGCCTGCAGCACAGCATGTCGCTCCACAAGGGCTGCTTGCAACTCCAGTTGCTTGAGGCTTCGGTACATGCTGGACTGCGACATGGGATCCGTGGGGGACTTCGAGTTCAGGCGAGAGGAGCGCGGAAGCGCGGAAGCGCCCAGTGCTCTCTGAAGCTTTTGTGCGCAACCTGGCACGGTTGATTCTCGCACTGCCACAGGATCCTTAACCAAAATCCAAAGCGCTCCTCTTGAGTTGGGGGTTTCGAAGGATTCGAAGATACAACTAACAGAAACTCGCGAAGCAGCACGCAGAGGATGTTTCTAGCGCGGGTAAGCTGAGAGCTTTCAACCTTCACAGATCCCCTTTCAATTCTAGTTGACAGGGGTGGAGCCTTTCGCCCCAGTTTTTTTGCCCTTCAGCCGCAGGAACTAGCCCACTTGCTGAACGTGCGCAAGGAGGAGGTCACGGACGAGGTTGGAGAATGCAAGCGAACCACGCCTTGTGAATGTCCATTGAGCCTTTGCGCTTTACAAGTCGGGCCTTCCGTGAAAGAAAGCATTGCAATTGTCCCTCTATGGGTTCGCTGTGCCATGCAGGATGTAGTCGAGAGCTACGAGCGCAGTGTCGCTCCGGGTGGTGTGATGAGGCCGGTGCAGCTGGTGCGGGCTCCTGCACAGGAGGTGACAGAGATGTCGTGTCCAGGAAATTCCTAAACCTCGGGCAGCTCGCTCTCCTGATTGACGGGACGCTCTTCGTTCATGGCCAGGTCTCGCAAGAGCGCAGACAGGAAGCACTCTGTCATCAGTTCACTCGTTCACTCGCCCTCAGATCATTGGCAACCAGTTCCCACCGGATCAAGTCATAGGCGAGGGCCGTTGCAGATCGGCAGCCCCCGACGGCCCGAGCATAGGACGTCCCTGACAGGGGCAGATGATGAGAATACGGCCTGGAGCTTGGGTGTGGTACCTGGCGAGGCGCGGGCGTCCCCCAGATAAGCTGTCTCTGGAAGGTCGAAGAAAAATCAGCACACAACGTCCTATCGAGTCGCCCAAGAGGGTGCATACTGCATACGACGGATTGCGTTCAACAAGCCGATGCTCCAGAACTCAGACACCGGTCACACCAACTTGAAGTGGAGCTTAGGCTTAAGCGTCATACTAACCCCTTCACTTCTGTTCGTTCCTGCATGGCAATCCGCCTCTGGCAGGAACAACGAGAGGAGTGTCTGGAGCCACCTGGATAGCAACAGAAAGCTCTGGTGCCTTTGCTGCGCTGTGCCAGAAGAGCGTGCATCGAGCTGTGACCCAGGACGTGGATCGCCAAGATCAACAGCTGGGCAGCCTCCGAGATCAGGCTCACCGTGCCCGGGGCAGCAGAAGCGGGATTTTCCTGTGTTGGAAAATCTGCATGTCAGGGACTGGCAGCATCGTCCGCAGTGGGAAGTGCCGCCGAAAGTGTCGACCTTCGAGCCGCCTGGCCCAAATGAGCAGCGCTTTTTTTGGCCATGTTTGAATTTATATAAACCGGAATATCCGATATAATCCAACATCTTCCGCGTGGCTATTCTTTACGAGGCGCGTGGATGCGTGTAGGTCTTGCGTAGGGCCGACAAGTTGCATAGCAGTTGCGTAGGCTATGTCTTGAAATGTGCTAAGACTGCTAAGATATGAGCAAAAGGTTTGTTTCTACCGTGTTTTGAGTCTTTCTCCTGTAATTCCTGTAATTGTGTAGTGGAATTTTGCACTCTGAGAGTCTCTCTCTTGTCCAGGTCTTGGTCCCAGCGAGGAGCCTCGGAGCTGATCGCCTACGGCACCCCGGGCACCCGGTATCCCACCGTCATCTACTGCAGGCAGGGCCGGCAGGGCGGCTGAAAGAGGGCGCTCCTTCGGTGTCTCTACTTTGATCTGAGGTACTTGACGGAGCAGAGCATGCCCCTTCCCTTGCCGGACAGCATGGTGGAGTACTTGAGGCAGTACGGCGTGAAGTTCGTGGTAGTGGGACACACCCCGCACGGCAATGCTCCGACGGTGATCATGCACGACGGGGTGACCTTGATCATGGGCGACACCTCCTTCAGTGACCGGGCAAAAGCAAGCGCTCCACTCTCCCCCCAAAAAATCGGCCTGATCTCTTTCCTCTTTCTGCTTTTTCCCCCTCTCAGCCCTCTCTCTCTCTCAGCTCTGTCAGGTGATGTGAAAGCCAACCGCTTCTTCCAGGGCGACAACCGGGGGACCGCGGCTTGCAGCATCGAGTACCGCGGCCACGCTTGGTTCGTGCACGGGGAGACGGACAAGGCTTGGCGGGCTGGTCTAAACGAGGGCTTCTTTCTAACAGCTGCGCTTCGCTTGCTGCTCAGCTGCTGCGCGCACAGTGGCACAGGGCCAGGGCTTCGACTACTCCGTCGGCCCCGGCATCATACCGGGCTGTGATCCGCTGGTGGGTCGCTTCACGAAGCCCACACAAGAAGGCGGGTGCATGCGTGTGCTCAACTGCGGGACCTGTGCTTGACCTGTGACTGTGTGACTCTTCAGGCAAGCAATTCTTCGTGAAAGCCAAGCTAAAGAACACGGATGATGAGTCGCAGTACTTGCTGTGCCTCGGTCAAGCTGGGTAGTATATGAGCCATTACTATAGGAATTGGGAAATGCTAAACGGTGAGAAATGGAGAAATCTGCTGATCGAATATGGACATTGTAGTGCTTCAGCAATATGGATGCTCTGAAGCTTCTACGCAGCTTCCGCCCTCTGAAACTTCATGGACAAAGGAGTCACGTGCAGGGCTTTCGCTACGAGTATGCCGTGTCCAGCAACGAAGAGGCCAGGCTTTTCGGGCTTGGGCTTTTCGGGCTTTCTGATGCTGAGCGCTAGAGATGTCAGAGATGTCTGAAAGGTGGCCACGGCCATCGAGGAGGGCTCGGTCCACTTCTTGTCGGAGAAGCTGCTGATGGAGTTCCTGGAGCAGGACGTGATGTCCAAGATCCGGCATCTCTTTCACATGCTCGACATGAATGATGACGGCACCATTTCCATGACGGAGCTTGTGGTCGCGATCAACGATCCGCTCTTCCGCCGTGGCTTGCGCAGCATCTTCCCGACCTTGGACCCTGTCTCTTTGCTTGGCAGCGCCACGCTGATGGATGGCGAGCTGGGTCCCGAGCAGTTCCACGACCTGTGCAAGAAGCATGCCGACAAGGGCAAGCTCGAGAGCTGCATCTACTTCCCCCTCGTGGTTTCTGGGGAGCCCTCAGCGGTGGGAGCTTTCCCCAAGGCGCTTCCGAATTTCCAGTGCATTCCGACGAAGTACGTGCAGTGCGCCCACCTCACCGTCTTCAAAGGCCACTTTGACAGCTGGTTCCAGCAGCCCCGAAGCTTCGAATGCGACCTCTCCCGGCTCAAGTGCCCCGATGCCCGGCCACAACCAGCCGCAACCAGCCGCAATCAGTGGCGAGTTGCTCTCTGTCCCAAGGATACCTCGCAGATGAGCGAATTCTGCAAGTCGTTGAAGCCTCACAAAGCTGCGACATCTTGCATGCAGCTCGGGCCGAAAAGACACACATGGTCCCTTTTCTCTCTTTTGAACTCCTCGTGGCTTCCTTTGACACCGAGGTCGGCGATTGCGGCGCTGAACATTCCGGAGGCGGAACGAAGACGCTTGAAGATCCCGGCAGCAGGGAAGTATTTTGCCTGGAGCCGCTCGACGAATCCACTTCGGAGGGAGCATTGTCAGGGATCCAATGCAGATCCGCCCGTGTGGGGCCCGGAGGCTTGGAGTGAGTAGGAGACGTGTGTGAGGCTATCCTTTCTCTTTGGTCCGCAGCTGGAAGTCATCCACATCGGAGCTTCCGAAGCCGGAAGCCAGCATGGACCCCGATGTGGCTTTCCTTACTGTGGGTGGCTTTGTCTATTTTGCAACTTGGCTTGGACCGACATTCCAACACCGAAATCAAAGCAACCCTCAAATCTTGAGAGCTGTGTCCTGGTTTTCTGTTTGAGCTGTCTTTAGGACGACAACTACCAGCCAGTGCACATCAACGCTGCAGTGCCCGACCCAAAGGGTCGTCTGCGATTCGGACCGCCCAGGCACCATGAGCAATTAGAGGGCTAGTAACAAGTGGCAAGAATGGTAATATGATTTCAATAATGCAAATCCTGGGCCGCCCCGCAGGGTCTCCCAATAAGAGTAATCATGTAATCATAGTAGTGGCAATAAAACAGATACAATAATAGCATCAGCAATAATAGCAGTATTTGCATAAAAACGGGAAGGCGAATAAAGATAAGAATAAGAAGAATGACAAGAAGAAGACGAAGCAGGACAACACTTGTGACAAACGAGTAAGCACAAGAGTAAGACGAATAATCGTAACAGCGCTGATATGCATGCATGCTTATAATACGTATACACGTATACACGTATACATGTATGTATGTATGTATGTATGTATGGTGCAGCGCTGCATGTGAAAATATCACGTCCCCTATTCTCCCCGACTTTGCCACATCCGTGGCTCAAGACACTTTGCCCTGGCATGAACAAAGGCGCGTCTGAACTTCAGGGCTGACTTTGGTGTCAAGTGANCACGTCCCCTATTCTCCCCGACTTTGCCACATCCGTGGCTCAAGACACTTTGCCCTGGCATGAACAAAGGCGCGTCTGAACTTCAGGGCTGACTTTGGTGTCAAGTGAAGTGAGCTATATAGCATTGATCAACTTTAGAGTTGTTTGGTGCTCATTCTAGTACGCTGTACTTTCGCATGGTAGCGGAGCTGAAAGCTCCAAGGAACTTTGGTAGAAGAACATGGCACTAGGAGGTGAAGACAACTTTACAGGAAAGCTTCGGCTTCCCCTTCCGGAAACTTTCTCCGGCAATCCCGCAGACTGGGAAGAATGGTCATGGAACTTTGAAGCGTACATCTCGATGTTCGAAGTAGGAGCTGTTACTTTGATGGAGCAAGCTGAAGTACGGACAGCAGCACAAGGTGACTTTACAGATGTTGATCTCAATGTCACTTTGGACACCGGTGATCCCGATCTGGAAGCAACCGCTAACCGAGTACTTTTCTCCCGGAAGCTACATTACTTGATTTCTCAACTTGTGAAAGACTCGGCAAAACTTGTTGTTCGCCAGAACGAAGNGATCCCGATCTGGAAGCAACCGCTAACCGAGTACTTTTCTCCCGGAAGCTACATTACTTGATTTCTCAACTTGTGAAAGACTCGGCAAAACTTGTTGTTCGCCAGAACGAAGATTCGAATGGTTTCGAGACTTGGAGGAGACTTTACAAGAAGTTCTCGCTGCCAGGAGCTACGCGGAGCACGTCACTTTTGACGCAGCTGTTGGACTTTAAGTTCAACCCAGCAACCTTTGAGCAAGACTTCAACATTTGGGAAACAATCAAGAGCAGATACGAACGACAAGCAGGACAAGCTTTACCTGATGGTGTANTCAACCCAGCAACCTTTGAGCAAGACTTCAACATTTGGGAAACAATCAAGAGCAGATACGAACGACAAGCAGGACAAGCTTTACCTGATGGTGTACTTGTTGCAACTTTGCTGAACAAGACAACAGGACCTTTGCAGCAACACCTTAGGTTGAACGCCCAAACTTTGGCAACTTATGCCCAGGTGCGTGAAGTCATACTTGAGTATCACAGATCAAGACTTTTGATGAATCCAGTNCAACAGGACCTTTGCAGCAACACCTTAGGTTGAACGCCCAAACTTTGGCAACTTATGCCCAGGTGCGTGAAGTCATACTTGAGTATCACAGATCAAGACTTTTGATGAATCCAGTTGCACAAACTTCGGCGAATGCAACTTTTGCAGGTGGAGCTTCGGCTCCCATGGACATTGGTGCTTTAGCAGCAGCTTTGTGGAAAGGTAAAGGAAAAGGGAAAGGAAAGAAAGGNTCGGCGAATGCAACTTTTGCAGGTGGAGCTTCGGCTCCCATGGACATTGGTGCTTTAGCAGCAGCTTTGTGGAAAGGTAAAGGAAAAGGGAAAGGAAAGAAAGGAAAAGGAAAAGGAAAAGGAAAAGGAAGGAAAGGAAAAGGGAAAGGCAAAGGAAAGGACTTTTCGAAGTCACAAGGAAAAGGATCAGGAAACCAACATTGGAGCTTTATGATGAAAGGCAAAGGCAAAGGCAAGAGCAAAGGAGCAACTTCCACCACAGTTTGCCGGTCGTGTGGAAAGACCGGACACTTTGCAAGCAATTGTCCAACTTACAGGGTTTCAACTGTTGAAGGAGAAGAGCAACTTTGGAAGGACGACCAAGGCGATTGGAATCACTTTGGTGAAACCGGCCTCAATGCACTTTCGGATCGTGCTGAATCACCGTGGTGGAGACTTTTCCACCTACCTGACTGTACGAGCAGGTGACGCAAGGCGCTGTGTGGGACCACAGCCCGCGCCAACTTTGGCAGGCCATGGGCCGTGCCAGGCTTTACCCACTTTTCGCCACTGGTGTGATTGGGCTTTGGGCCAGCTTTGGCTGATCGCTGCACTTTGCTGTGCCGATCCCACGCTGTACTTTGATGTGCCGTGGAGACGCCCACGTTACAAGCAACTTTGGCACAACGACTTTGGTAGCTGCACTTCAATGGGCCTACCACTTTTCTCCGGCAGCTCTTTTACATGCAACTTTTGTACCGTAGATATGAGGTACGTTTCTGACAGTCGCACAGGAGCAAAACTTTTCAGCACTTTGCGCTTTCTCCCGAACACTCCTGAAGCACACTTTTGATGCTTACGTGTTATATATACTTTGTGTGAGACATAAGTACAGTACTTTAGTCTCAAGGAGGCGTGTGAAAATAACACGTCCCCAGAGCCCCAGAGACTTTGCCAACGCCTTGTTGGCTCAAGACACACTTTGCTGTGCAGTGAGAAAGGCGCCTCTGAACTTCAGGGTTTACTTTGTGCCACAGTCGGGTGAGCTTGCATAGCAACTACTTTTGGGTAGTTTGTTGTGCATTCTGGAACGTTGTACTTTCGCAGTTCTGCATGCGTACACAGACGTTTACACATATACTTGGCACTGGGCTAAGTCGAAAAGGCCGTGTGCAGTCCACTCTCCACATTGTCAACACCTGCATTCCCAGATTCGCGTGAAGTCGACGCATGGGGTTCCGGGTTTCAATAATGAGCACAAGACTCTTCGCACGAAGTGACAAACATGCACTGAACCAAGCGAAAGCATGCCAAAACCGCAGGTGCACGCTGTGTTCGAGGAAGAGCTGGCCGGGCATTGAAACGAGTGGAAACTGCAACTGCGCGCTGTTCTCAGAAGCCTTGCATGTTCAAATTTGCAACCCTACCCTTGCGACACAACTTGCACTACACGCACCGCTTATATGAGACCCGCAAGTTTACTACCCCACTCCAGATGCCTCGTTTTGACTGTAAGTTATGTAAGTATGTCACTGTGTATATGTGTATGCAAATGCATGCACGCACACACACTTACGTACACCTCCACACTCAAACACACTGCGGCAAATTTGAAACCCTGTGACATCACGAACGTCCGCATGTGGCATCTGTTGGGTGTGGCCAAGTGATACTTGCCACACGAAATGCGCGTTCAGGTATGACGAAGCGCTCAACATTCCAGTGTCTGGCCGCACATGAGGGGATACGGGGTCTTCTTTAGAGGAGGACTATCACGCTCCGTGTTGTGCGCAGGCTAGAAGCGTCACACCTGTCACACGAATTCTAGCTCAGCCCAAGCAGAAGCTCTGGTCACGCATTGGGAATTCGAGCTTGTGGGGTCAGGGCCACGTGTTTCGAAGTTTCTCCTCTTGTGATCTGACAATCTTCTCACATTTGCTATTTCGGAACTGTAGCCTTGTACAGCCTGCTAACTTTTCGAACCCTGGCAGCTTTTCATGTCATAAACCCGGCCTAATACAAACGTGTCGGCTTCCATATCATGGTGTTTCAAAGTCGAACTTGGTGCGACCAACACTGAACTTCCAAACCATCACCCATGCTGCCTGATCTCAGTGGTCTTCCAGAATCCACTGTGGAGCTGCGACCTCGCCGAGTTCGCGCAACACTCTCAGCAACATGCCACATGGCGCAGCTGAGGTCTGAGGCTGCGACAGCTCTCCTCGAAGAGGCTCCTTCTTTCGCACGCCTCTATCAGAGGATTCGGGTTGCCGGAGTTTCACGAGACCTCCAAAGACGTGCTTCGGTGACCTGTCTGGCTCTGCACATACTGCAGGACTTTCTTGTCGCGCTCAAGCTTCTCTTTGCGAGCCAACGCCTTGGCTGCGAAGCATGTAAATCCATGAGCCTCTCCTTGCTGAGGCCGTTGCAATCGTCTTCAGGGAGGATCTCAAGTGAAAACCCTCCAAGTTCAGCCTCCGAATCTAAACACCACATTGCCAAAACAAACACCGAAACACAACAACTACAGGTGTGACAGCGATGCAATGAGTACTTCAAGAGAATGAAATATCAGTTGCATGTAAGTACCTTTATCACTGCATGTACATAGGTAGCTACATATACACGTAGACACATACATACGTACGTACATATATACATGCTCGCCTGCATGAATGCATGCATACTTACTTGCTTGCTTGCATTGAATTACATTACATTGCATTGTATTGCATTGCGGTGCATTGCAGTGCGTTTGATGGTTTGATACATGACGCGTGATTACATTGCATTGCACTACATTACATACATTGCGCATTCATGACCTACGTACCCACCACCCAGCGACCGATCCACCAACCTACGAACCTTGCCTAGCGACCTAATTAGTTACCTGTTATGTACCTACCTGCCGACCTACTAACCGACAAACCTACCTACCTGCTTACCTACCCACATGCCTGCCTACCTGCCACCCGCCTGCCTGCCTACCTAGCAGCACATACCTACATACAAACAAGCGTACATACGTATGCACATACACATGTATACCGACATATGCATACCGCATACCGATAGATAGATACATACATGAAAGCACAGAAGCATGTGCCAAGACAAACGGACTTTGTCCTTCTCACTCGCGACGACGGTGTTCCAAAAGCGACAGCTTTCACTTAGACTGTTGTCTCGATTGTGCAATATTTTCATAGGTGATCAGAATATGACCACAGGCGCGTTAATGGTGTCGTGCTGGACTGCGCCACATAGAGGTTTGAATCCGTGGGAGACATCGTCTGCAGGCTGCCCTGAGGGCCCCGAACATCTTAAACCTCGAAACTGCAGAAACCTCCTGCCATCTCATCCTGCTTTAACTTCTCATGCACTGCCAAGCGGCTCGGGCCCGAGTTCTTTGAAGCTCGTCCTCAAAAGGCCTCTCCGAAGGAAGGTGCACCTGGCGACGAGAAACAGAGGGAACCCTGGATTCAAAGCGCCTGTGGGATTCGAGCTTCAGGCTGCATCTCTCCACTTCGCTCAGGGTATCAGGCAGTCCAAGTAAAAAAGGCATCAAACGAGTGCCACGTCCTTTCCGACATGGCCGAACTGAAGTGGCTGCACCAGGAATCCCGAATGTCACATGGTCACACACTGACAGGCTGACAAGGCAGGCGCACATGTGCCGCAAAGTCGGCCATGTGGCCGAAAGTCAGCCTCCCTATCTTTGTACCATTGTTTGTGGGATGGCTTTCTGATGGTTTCCGCGTAAATTGGGGTGAGGAACGTCTCCTAAAGCTCGCTTCTACCAAGAGCGTCCAAACTGCACAGTTCCGGGCTTCCGATTTCTTGGCGAGGCTTGCACTTCCAGACGAGCACTCAGCAGCTAGGAAACGGCGGTCATTGGCGGTATCAGTGGCACCGCTGACTGCACATGAGGTCTGATTCGTTGACGGTGCATGGCATGGCACACTGTAACTCTTGATGCTCAAGTGATCTCGGGGAGAAGACCGGGTCCCATCAGCCCCTGAAAGATAGCTCCAACTGCACGATGCTGGTCACCGCAACTGCTTAGAAATATCATGGTCGATGATCAATGCTTCTTGCATAAGTTGATAAAGATCTTCCAGGCGTCGAGCCATCCTATGTTTGGCAAATTGAAACGTGCATGACTGTCGTTTTGGCTGAGCAGCACTTGCCCCAAGTCGTGCCTGCGCCCCTTCGCACGGCATCCCCTCTCTGTGTGCTCGAGTTGTGGACCGGAGCACAACCCCTGAATGTTAGATTCAACTATGAATCTCCCACGCAATGCTGCATCCGTTTCGAAAAGCAGCCGTGATTAAAATGTCATTGCTACAAAACAGCCTAAACGCTGTGAGACATATTTGCTGACATGTAATTACATGACGGCTTGGGAGTGTCGATGTCCCAAGTCACGAACTGGCAGCTCAAGCTGGGAAGTCAGGTGCATAGACCAAGACACCGCTCTCTTCCTGGTCACTCATCCTCGCACGACAGCTTTCAACGTGCTATGCGCAGTGCCATGAAGTTCTTAACAACATAGGAGCTCCTCTGCACATATTGCTGGGCAAAAGCTTGGCCAAGCTCGGTCGGCTGAGAGAATGCCACCCGGCAGCTGGGAGTGAGCAGCTGCCGCGCACCTGCAGTTAGAGTTCAAAACACAGCATGTCACAGCCCCTCTCTCATCCGCACCATTCCGCACCGCCGAGCCCCCAGCGGTCCACCAGCGCGACTGCCAGGCCTCGTCGCCGCTCCCGGCGTCGTGTCCAGAGCACTGCCACACCAAGAAGAGGCTCAGTCTTCTGACTTTGCAACATCTGCTGTGCTCGTGTCGTGCTCGAGGCTAAGGAAGGTGGACCGAGCTTGTCTGCCGTGATGCGCTCTGCACTCAGCAGTGCAAGAACATCCTTACCACGCAAAGCGAGCAAGATAATGGCACTCTTGCTTGCCATTTGCTCCGCTGACGGCAGTTCCAAGATGTGCGAGAGCTGTGTGCTGCGGATGTTTTCCCAAAGCTCCACAAGCTTTGCGTTCGCTGCACCCTTCCGAGCATTTGCACCCAGCCGAACTAAGCGGCAAGGACCCTCCGCACTTGGTGCGCTGCCCAGGGTTTCAGCTGGGAATGTCCACTCGAAGATCGCCGGGCATAGGTGCAAGGCCCCTTCAAGCGCTGTCAGCCGTTCCCCGCACTCCCGACAGTTGCGTGCCACTGCGAGTAGTGACTGACCGCAACCGCCAGGTGGCTGGCGCTTTAGGACTCGCTGCTTGACTGGCCGAGGTTTCGAGACTGCCAGCATGGGGCCTGCTGAAGATTCGGGCTTTCCTAAGGTCTTGCATGCGCATGTGAATCGCCGTCGAGTCTGCAGTGTTTGGCGATTGCTGTAAGGCTGTGGTCAGCTTGTCCTTGCCGCATGAAACTTGTGTCAACATGTGTCAAAGACTTGAGCGGCAGTGCAAACACACGTCGGCTGCACAAGGTACGAGCATCGCCAGATCAAGTCTTGAACGATTTCACTGTGCACCTCAGACCCTTTGAGAAGGCCCGTAAGAGCTCGGTATGGATTGCATCTTTTTGCGTTGCGTAATCTTTGCAACTTCATTCCAGATCATTGTCCATTGATGCAGACACTTCGCTGAAGCACTCAGCGTCTACCTTGGCAACTAGGCAGTGGCGTCTCTGCCTTCGACATCTGGCAAGGCTACAAGCAAACTGCAACACTTCCGGAAGACTCGTCCGAGAGGTTAAGGCCCCCCTGTGTCCGTCTCCTGCACATTGGTATGCCATTCCTGAGTCCTTTCCTCCTCCCTCCCAGAACCGGCGTGAAAGTGAAAGGGTGCGGTGCCACAAGCGTGGCAAAATCGGCTCGAGTTAGGGCCCCGAACCTGCGACAGACATCAAGACATCACATACAGCACCATTGAAATTGTCTAGACACGGACCTATGTGGGAGAATGGTGGGTCAAGAGTTCAAGTCGAGCACCACCACAGGAGTGAAAGGGTTGAACGCATGCACAGAGGGATTTCATGACCACTTGTCTGTGTGGCAGACTAGAACGGCGAACCTTAAAAAAGCAAGAATCTGGGAAGCCATTCTTTCACTTCTGACCCAGCCCTTAAGTTGAGAAGCTTCAATTGCCTTAGGGTCGACCTTCACTGCGTCTGGAGCAGGCTACAAAACGCCCGAAGGACCCGTCAAACCTTCGAATCGCTGGACATGTTGACCGGAATTTAGTCCCGAACTTTGGGGATCTGTGGGTGCACTGCCCCCCTCCCTGGGTCCCCCCTCCGTCGTGTTTTGGGAAAAGCTGTGTCGCAGTGGCGGAGGGCTGAAGATTCATAACTCGCAACAGCATCTGTTGCTTGTCCTTTTCGAGGGATGAATTCTAGATTCTGAAAGAAGACTTGACTTTCGGAAGAGTTCTTGCAGTGAGGTTTCCTATATTCTATCGGGAATGCAGCAGAGGGCTTACTAGAAGTGTGCAGTGAGTTTGGTGTGGTTGGCAATCTCAGAGGAGACTCTGCCTGATATATGTCATATGTTGCGGCGCATCTGGATTGCAGCTGCTACGGAATAAGCCGCATCCCGGCGCAGACGACACTTTAGTAACTTTAGTTCGAAGGGCACGGCGATGCGTGACGGAAAGCTTCGCAGTTGCGAGATCCCGAAGCGGTCGCCGGGCAGAAAAGTCGTCGTGCTGCAGGAGCAGAATGCAGTTTAGAATGTGACGCGCCTTGGGCCTTCCTCTTCATCGTAGCGTCTGCAGTGGCAGAAATCCGTAGGTTCTCACGTGGTCATGCAGTGTGTGGAAGAAGAATGCTGGGCTGAGCTGTTTCCAAGGCCTCTTGAAATAACCACGCCTTCGGAGGTGCTTTTGGTGAGCACTTGAAGCATGGGGACCCCCCAGCCCTTCATGAGCTAGGGCTAGAAATTCGATTTGGGCTCCCTGAAGTGCGGGATGCCTTGGGTGATAGATACGACAAATTTGCAGGCAGCGCCTCCCCTGCTTTGCGTTTGTAAGGGTTGGGGGTCCCGTGGTTAACGGCGACCGTGGCTTGTTTCACGAGAGAAGAGGTGAAAATGTCAACGTGAGAAGCTCCGGCTCTGCAGTGCGGGAGTTTGACATGATGTGGTTTCGGCTTTCTGAGGGGGTTGTGCATACTAAGACGATTTGACTCATTTGAGAGACGCCCTCTCTGGGAAGAGGAAGTTGCAATTCAATTTAGACAATGGCAAGCAACGTCTGCGCTGGGGAGATCCGGATGGGCGAAGATGAGGTGAAGCCGAAGTGGATGAGGGCTTAGACGATGGGAAACCAACACTCTTGCATGTGACCTGTTATGGGATCGACCGGGACCATGCTGCTGAGTTGAAGGGTCGCCTTTTGTGACCTCTTCCTGTACCTGACCCCGTGATGCGTTCGGAGTTGTAGCAGACTACTGAGGCGCAAGCGTTGCAAGCTTAGCGCCGCGTGCACCCACTGAGAGTGTAGGAAGTGGCTACCTGAAGAGGGTTCATCACGAATCACAACCTTGGTTTCCTATCAAGCTGTGAATCCTATCAACTCTGTGCCGATGCCTCTTCTGTGGATCCCGTGCATCGATACACCTTTGCGGTGCCTGAGTATGGCTTTCAGAGGCAACACTCGGAGCGCTGGGGACCAGAAAACGGCAGGCCTTGCTTAAAAATCCCTTGCTCTCACATGCAAGCTGCCAGAGTATCCTGCAGCACATCTGGCCGTAACTTGGAACACGTGCTCTCTGAGATCTGTCTCAGTGACGTCGTAGCCGTCGGTAACCTGTGGAGCTTCCCAAACTGCGAAGCCCTGCAGTTCAGCTGTCTTCCGCCAAGCGGCAGCAGGGGCAACGCAGAAAATTTTCTGGTTGGGCGCTCTCTCGCTTGTACTTGTGCAGCCATCGAGAGTGTACGAGGTCGCAACCTGCCAGGGTCTGCACCTACTCACTCCAGCAGGCTCGGTGCCCTTGTTCCACTCTCGTTCGAGCCTTGTCTGTAGCACCTGCACATTTCGTGACCTTTGCACTGCCTCGGCTTCGATTTTCAGAGGCATGTTGCGGATGTCCACTGCATACTCAAGCAGGGTCGTCCAAGCTGCCTGTGTATCCTGAAGCACACCTCGCCTTCACCTCAAACTCATCCACTCGGAGATCCGTCTCCGTCACGTCATAGCCGTCGGTGACCTAGTACCACAAATCTTTGCGGAGCTACCAGTACATCGCTGCGCAAGGCACCCAACGTCAACCTTCTGCAATCCGGGACCGAGTGACGGTGGGGGCAACACAGAAGACCTCGTCTCTCGTGCAGCCCTTGAGGACGTACTGGCCTTGTGCAGCTGGACATCGCATTTCGTGGTTGTTCATTATCATATGTTGTCATGGCAATATCGCCTATACCATGCCATTGCATGGCAGGTGTGCAAGCCCGCCAAGACTGAGGCGGCGGCCCTTGTGAATTTTGCATGGCTCGACCACGGCGGTTCCATCATAGCCGGTGTCGCAAGTTGCTGTGACCTGCGAGAGTGACTATCACTGCCATCATACACACCAAAACCACCACCAGCACCACCAGCACCACCACCAGAGACCACGGACACGGGCAACAGCAAAAGACAACAAACTCAAGCGCGCGAACACAGACACAGACACAGACACACACGCACACAGACACAGACACACACACACACACACTGAGACACAAACACACACACACACAGAGAGAGACACACACACACACACACACTCACTCACTCACTCACTCACACACACACACACTTACACTCACACGTCTGACGCACACGTGCAAAATGATGCAAGCTCCTACTTTGCACTCCCCGGTATACACGCTCTGTACATCGCAGCTAAGTCAACTTGGCGTCCCAAGTTGATACCACAACAGGAAGGCAACACAAATTTCGTTGGTGCCGGCCTCCCTGTAGAGCTGACGCTATCTCACGCTTGAGTATTAGTGCTGTCTGGCTTTGCCCCGTCAGACTGGAGAAACAGAGAACCAGCAGGCAGATTCCGAAGAAGATCACTGATCTTATGTTTTGTTGCGTGATTCATGGTCTCGTCGAGTTCGCAGGTCCAAACCGCAGCTCCCGACGGGTTAACACATTGGGTCTGCGAGTTTCACAGGCTGAGCCGCAACCACGCTTATGCTTGTCAAGTCACTAGATTTGCAGGGGTGCTACACGGCCCCATTGAGTTCGCAGAAGAGTTGCAGCCCTGGGGTCTGACAGCTTCACAGAGCCGTGGCCACTTTCATCTTCCTGCCTGCTGTGTCTATCAACTGATTTGCAGGTGACTTTCAGGCGTGCCAGACGGGCCCGTTGAGTTCGCAGGTCATAGCCGCAGCCACTCTCATCCCCCTGCCTGATATCTTTTTCGATTTGCGTTACTCGTGTTCAAGACTTCAAGAGCAGATGAAAAGGAATGCCATCAACTGTAATCTCATCGAGAGTGGGCAAGTACGAAGGTGCCAACTCCTTTGCCAACTGGTAATACATCTAGCAGTCGAGCTGCTAGAAGTACGGCCAGAATGTGCTCTCAGACACACTTTGTTGAAGGCTGAACCCTCGTACGATGCTAGCGGAGATCCTGGTTTCAATCGCGAACCCATTCCGACTCTTCCTCTTGCACTCCTTTGAATGCTGTCCTGTGTACATCGCAGCTAAGGCAACTTAGCGTCCCAAGTGGATACCAATCCCGGCATGCCCTGCTGCGAAACATTCCCGTGTGGACATAGGCTGTCACGCACACAGACGCGAACTCTCTGTCACACGCATACACACACAAACACGCACAAACAGAGCTCACGCGGATACACACACGGACACAACGACAGGAAGTGAGTGCGATGCCGATAGTAAGTTCCCGCTCACGGCTTGTCATTGGAGCCTATGACCCCCTGTACGAAGCAACTACATGTCGCCCAGCCCCCATCACACAATGCAAATATGAATGTGGGGCTTCGAGGTCAATATCGTTAGGGGTTGTTGTGCCCGCTTCGTTACGTTGGTTTACCATCAGTGTCCCTCTTCCCTATCGCTTCTCATTCACCCTGCCGTTATTGCTTTCGCTTTACCCTCGCTAGAGCCCTAGGGTCGGTCGTCTTCTTGTGGTCGCATACTTGTTGCATTGCTTTGTGTATCGCTTTCATCATCTCTCCACATCTCTCCCACTGATTCGATTCCGCGGGCTTTTGGGGGTCAGGCTTGGAGTCATGCGCGACTCTTGGGTCCTTGTAGGTTCTGATGCTTTATTGGGTCTTTGGGTGAGGGGTAGTTGATTGTGGATAGGCGTGTCGTAGAAACATCTATCATGAAGCCTAGTGTGCTTACTTGGGCTTAGACATCGCTTAACTTTCGGGTTTTGCTCGGGTTTGAAGTGTAAAGTCAGTTCAAGGGTAAGGCGTAGCGCCATTAGCTCCAGCACCAGCGATAGACCACCATGGCCATTCCTGTTTGCACCAACATCATCACCGTTATCGCCATCGCTGTCACCATCGAAATTTTTTTCTGCTTCTTAGTACTTTAAAGTGCTTCGTTTTATCGTTACGTCGCCGTCAGAGATAGCCGCTATGGCACAGGAGGTCTGACCGGCCTTGAAGGAGTGCTCTCGCAGCTCCACCTCCTTCACAGCATAACCTGGCAAAGTCCGAGAGTCCCACCATCTGCACTGGCTCTGAGCTCCACACGACGGTACTGGCCGGACCGGAATCCGGGCCGTCCTGCCTACCGTGCTCGGCGCTGTGCACAGGTTTTCCGTGCAGCCAGTGACGCTGTATGCGCCCTCCTTGGAGCATGCAGTGACCTCAGGCGGCACATAGCCTCTGTCGGAGCACTGCGGCGGTGTCAGCCAATCAAATCGCACCTTCGCGGAGCCGTGGAAGCCGTCAGCGCACTTCGCTGTTACGTCGAAGGCTTGCATAACCAGGCTCTTCTCGTCGACACGATAGCCTTGCCGGATCTGCTTACTCAGGAGTCCACGGGTGCAAAAAGCGCGGGTAAGCACCTGGCCTAGCACCGTCGGTGCATAACAGAAGACCTTCTTTTCACAGCCCTTCAATTTGTAGGTGCTATCTTCCTCGGTGCATGTGACCACAGAAGGGTTGCCGATGTACCTTAGCGTGAGCATCTGCAAGCTCCACACTTGGCATGCTCGTGTCTGCATGTGGACCGCTGCAAACTGCTGCCCAAAGCACTCTTGGGAACATTCTGCTGTAACCTTGAACTCCTCCTGGATCAAGTTGTGCTCGGAGATCAGGTAGCCTGAACAGTCTTGTGCATCAGCCAGAAACTTTGTAGAACTTCTGACAGATCACGTGTTGAATGGCTACCCGGCTACGATGCCGAAAGCCTGTGGTATCCAGCGGTGCGGAACACACCAGCTTCGGAATCGTGACCGTCGTCGTAGTGGACGTTGTGGTAATCGTGGTTGTAGACGTGGTGGTGCTTGTGGTTGTTGTAGTCGTCGAGGTCGTCGTGGTAGTGGTGGTTGTGATCGTGGATGTAGTGGTAGTGGTGCTGGTGGTAGTGGTGGTGGTTGTGGTGATGGTAGTTGTAGACGTAGTGGTCGTTGTTGTGGTTGTCGAAGTGGTGGTGGTAGTGGTTGTCGTGCTGGTGGTTGTGGTTGTGGTCGTGGTTGTTGTAGTCGTTGTTGTGGTCGTGGAGGTGGTTGTAGATGTGGTAGTCGTGGTTGTGGTGGTGCTAGTGCTGGTCGTAGTGCTTGTGGTGGTCGAAGTTGTAGTCGTCGTCGTTGTGGTGGAAGTAGAGGTTGTAGTGGTAGTAGTGGTGGTAGTTGTAGTTGTAGATGTGGTAGTTGTGGTGTGGCATCCATCCTTGGCAAACTCGCCCCCATTCTGCCTCTCCCATGCTGCGTGAAGCGTGAACAAG
Organism: Symbiodinium sp. clade A Y106; assembly: GCA_003297005.1. Lineage (NCBI taxonomy): Eukaryota > Dinophyceae > Suessiales > Symbiodiniaceae > Symbiodinium > Symbiodinium sp. clade A. The sequence goes on along the minus strand of BGNK01000045.1, from coordinate 98,388 downwards.
CAGGCTCGGGTCTACTTTTCAACGATTGCTGTTCTCAGCCAGAAATCAAGCCCCCGCCTAAAGCCGCTGACCCCAGCCCCAATCCCACCCAAAGATGCAGTATCAGAGGCTCATGCCGAGAATCAATCGTGAAGACTTGACCATGGCCCTCACAAACGGTGGCCGCAGGATCACCCTCATAACCATCTGCACACTCCACCGACACATCGAAGTTGTGCCTGACAGATTCTATTCACTAGGACGTGGTAGGCCTCAGCGCCTGCATTTCAGGGAACTTACTGCAAAGACTCGCGGTGGGTGCTTCTGGCTGCCCGATCTCATTGCGCAGCATTTGGAATTAGCGCTTGCGCGGTGGTCAAGCCACTGGCTTTACTTTGGAGAAACACAACCTGCTCTTAATGCACTCACATGCATTCACTCACTCACTCACTCACAAGGATTCACCAAGACCACGAGCACAGAAACTCTGCAGACACGATATCCGACTTGGTGCTGTGGAAGTCAAAAATGGGACAGCACGACACCTAGGATTCCTGAAGGAACGGGATGTTCGTTATCCGAAGTGCCGAGGAAGTGCAATTGGACCTGCAGAAGCTGCCAAGACAAGGCAACTGGAAGGCCTGCCGCATGGAAGGACCCTTGCACAGATCCCGAAATGCAATGAAGTCCCAACCCCCGGCTCCACGGCAGGGAGGGAAAATGATACAAACGTGATGCTGAGATGGTGCATTAAACGTCACTGAACGAATAGATACCTGCATCGAACTGAGCAAAGATGTCATGGCTGCAGGAGAGAATACATGTAGCGCACAGACAGACACACACACACACACACTTGGATACTCTCTCTCGGAGGAGTAGCTAGCTGTATGTTACAGTCTTATGGGGTTCTCGGCTTGGCCCCTCGCCACTTCACTTGCGAAAGCATTGGCAAAACCTGAAGGCAGGTACGTCAGGGTGATCAGCCCTGATATCCGCATTTGCTGTGGCCGCTTCGTTGGACCATCGACACAGCAAATGGATGGTCCCCCTGCGCTTTGTTGGACATGAAACTCTTTGCTATCAGAGGGTCACACACACAGCTTCTCCCCGTTTGGAGAGTAGACTGCATGTTGGTCGACAATCTCTAAGTCGAAAAGTGTTATGGCCAATAAGTTTGGCAACGTGCATGAATTTTGCTGATGGCTTTCACGGACTACGGCTCCGTTTTCTTTTCTTTGGAGACTCTGAAAGAACAGCTGAACTCTGCGCCTCAGGTGAAGGTGGAGCAGTAGTTGTGGAAGCTGGCCTCCACATCTTGTCGGCATCCAGGCGATTTTTGATCCACTGAGGTGTTGCAGGGAACCAGGTCTTCCACCAATTGTGTTGACCATCAGCTGCTACTGTCTTGGACCAGTAGTATCGCCANTGCAGGGAACCAGGTCTTCCACCAATTGTGTTGACCATCAGCTGCTACTGTCTTGGACCAGTAGTATCGCCATGAAATTTGCGGCGACCGGGATCTACTTCGGTCCGACATGATGAGTCTTCGCTGAAAGCTGATAGCTGTGACGACAACATGAAAAAAGAAAAGGGCAGCTGACGACTGTACAGAAAAGAAAGCAATGTTTTCTGACTTCGCACGCTTCAGATTGAGGACGAAGCTGACTGGGTGAAACCAAATTCATCTGCCAAAAGCTTTAAAGAAGAAAGGGCAAAGATGTCGACGAACATAGTGGCATGGACAGCGAAGGCCACTACGAACCATCATCTTAGCCACGCCACGACCCTCATATTTGACAGAGTCCACCGGGGTCGCGGGGCTGTCNAGTGGCATGGACAGCGAAGGCCACTACGAACCATCATCTTAGCCACGCCACGACCCTCATATTTGACAGAGTCCACCGGGGTCGCGGGGCTGTCTGCTTTGCTTTTGCAAAGAAGGTCACAAACTGGATCATCGAAATCGGCCGCAGTCTGCGTTTCTTGCAGGTTGCTAGAAGTCGTTTTTGACTTCTTTTTCTTCTTCTTCTTTTTGGATTTCTTGGACCCAACGTCCTTTGAACGTTTTTTGTCGTGCTTGGGAGAAATCGGCTCAGAAGGAGGATCAAAAGCCGAATGCCACGATGAAGTGGAAGAAGCCGGCGACCCAGCAGCCAAGGGAACTGGTTGATTGTCCATGGCTGAAGCACGAAAGCAAATTGGCTTGAACAGTATACGCAGAGAGAAAAGTATATACATTTACTGAAACAAGCTCGAAAAAAGATTACTTCCAGCAGCGGAAGGGATTCATTTGTCTTGAAAAAAGCACTTCAGTCCACATGCAATTTAATTAATAAAGAACTTGGCATGCCTTTTTTAAGGTGCACGCCATCCACCCCAGGCTTCTGTGTCCTGGATAGCCCTCTGGCTAATCTTGTCGGCGATAGTATTCNTAAGGTGCACGCCATCCACCCCAGGCTTCTGTGTCCTGGATAGCCCTCTGGCTAATCTTGTCGGCGATAGTATTCAGCATGGATCGAGCCGGGAAGTCGGCCGAATCTTGATCGGCAACGATAAAAAGTGTAGTCGATCCGGGCAGCTGGTTCTCTGATCGCCCATCTTTTGTCTTTTGAAACAGAGTGTACGGCCTGATGCAGCGGGCACATAGAGTTTTCTAAGACAGTGTTGGCGGAGGGGCTTTTTGCGAAATTTCCGCCCATATAGCCACCAAACACAATGCCGGAGCGGTTTTTTGTGCTCCAGTTCAGATTGGCAGCCCATTCAATGAAATTATCGGTCCACCCAATGTTGGTGTGGCAACGACCGAAAAAAGACATCGACTCTTGATCAGGCCTTAGGCCAAGAGTCCAGGCAGCTGCGCGAATGACTCGCCCAGACGCCAAAATGCCAACTAATCCGGGTACGTCTGAACAATGGGCCCAAGCAATATGGGCTTGTCCCGGAGGCTCCGGCCCAGGAAAGGACTGGACCTCAAAGAAGTACAGTTTGCTGTTGCCTCCTGGTACTTCATAACTTTTCGCCCCTGGCTTGAAATGATTGGCAACGCGGACTTTTGCAGAAGTTAAAGCCTTGGCAAAAGTGCGGAAAACTCCACTGTTCATGGATTCCGGCCGTGGAGCTTCTTCAAAAAGAGTTAAAAGCTCAAGGCAGACGTCATCAATCTCACTGTGTGAGATTGTTGACCATGGCCTGCAGTAGGCCAACACAGCTCTTTTCCGATGGCGAATTTCTCGCATTTCGGAGTGTTTGAAGATGAGCCAAGAATCCGGAAAAGGATTGCTGCGATAGTGCAACACGAAAAGCACATATGCAAGAAAGGGCGTGAGAGGGTCGGAGGTATCGACAGTCTCAGTGCTCTCAGCCATGCCACTTTGTTGGAGTAATTCTGCTCCGGTGGCTTGGTAGGCATCGACGAAAAGTCGCTCAAGATCCACCTCAGTAGGTTGATCGGTGGAAGACTGAGCATTCGTTTTCCGAAGCTCTTCGTCCAGCATTTCATCAGCTGATTTTTCCACAACTGGAGGTTGATCTGTAGATGCTCTTCCAGGCTCCTGTTTTTTCTCCCGCTTCCTGGGTGTGGCCTTTGGCTCACGATCAGGAGGATTGTAGGGAGGAGTTACTGGAGCAGCANAAGTCGAGGCCGGGTTTTTCTTCGGTTGTTTCTCCTTTTCGGGAGCATTAAAAGTTGACGCCGGATTTTTCTTCGGCTGTTTTTCCTTTTCGCGGGCAAAACTAGGCTTGCCTCCCGAAGTTGGTGGAGGCCGAACATTGCCTTGCTTAGGCTCAGAAAGAAAACCTGGAGGAGGAACCACTGGTCGAGGTGGTTGCGGTCTCCATGATCCAGGCGGACCTGAGAGCCCCGGGTTTCTGGGTGGCCCATTGCCAGCGAACCATACACCCGGAGGTAAATCCGAATCCGGGGGTTGGTGAACGACCCGCAGGTGCCGATTTTGCACGTGGCGGCGGTTCACCTTGATGGGGTGTATCCGATCGAGGCGGTGGATGCTGTACAAAAGGAGGTGGAGAGCCTCGAAAAGGTGTAGCATCCGGGGCAATGTGCCAATCTCCGGGTGGGGCCGCAGCTGGAGCAGCANGTGGATGCTGTACAAAAGGAGGTGGAGAGCCTCGAAAAGGTGTAGCATCCGGGGCAATGTGCCAATCTCCGGGTGGGGCCGCAGCTGGAGCAGCAGTTGGCACTGGAGGCCTCTGCCTCGGCGCAACAGCAGGAGGTGGAATCTCCCTTCTTTGAGGTTCATTCCTGCTGCGAGATCGATGCCGACGATGTCGTCGGTGTCTGTGATGCCGGCGGGCAGAATTCTCCTCAGATCTCGCCCTGATGGCCCTGGGTCTCGAGGGTGGTGATGTTATGTTCACGCCCTCGGAGGGGATCCCGGCATAGAAATTGAAAACATACGACATTGCTGGGATTTCTACTAGCTGAGAGCAACCTCAGTCTGTAAGCAAGAAATCCAACTATGTACACAATGATATAAGTTGTGTATTGCAGATTCCTGCAATGCTGTTGCATCAAACAAAAATTGATGATTCTTTTCTTTTCCAGCTGCGGCGACGTCCTTTGTCGGAGAAAAGAAGAGGCAGCATTCTTCAAAAGTTGAACGCCATACCCGTAGGTCGTGTACGATCTGACCAAAGTCTGTACATCAGCAGAATACGGCTGGCCAGATAAATCCTCGCATAAGCAGCTGAAACCTTATGCGAGTCAGTGCCTGCTGTGCGAAAAGGTCGAAACTGATGTCGGGCGGTGGGTTGTCTGTACTCGAGACGTCGAGCTCGGGGATTTAAAGTTGTCCCTAGAAACTCTCCGTCGGTCACTCCCTCGAGTTCCACTGGGTGTCCAAAAAAGAATGGATCCAGGAACTGCTGAAAAAACCATCGGTTTGCGATGTCATCTGAACAGAGCACCAAGCGATTGTCTACATAACGAATGATGTAGACCTGTGATCGCAACGCTTCCCAGGCATTGCGATGTGATTCGTACCATTGCTGATCCTTGTACGAAACCGCAATGTTGGCTAGGGAAGGGGAAATCTGATTACCAATGGCCGAGCCTCTGGTCTGCTTAAAAATTCTTCCCATCTGAGTGAAAAACGACGTCTCCAGTGATAATTGACAGATGCGTGCCTTGAAATACTTGAAGCTTCGGTTCAGATGCACCAAGCTGTACAGTGAACTTGATCTTGTTGAATTCTGTTACCTGAGTATTGGCGTAGGAGTCGATTAATTGATTCACAGCCATCATGATTTGATCTGTGGGAAGACTTGTGAAAAAACCCACAAGATCTTGATTGAACTCCTTGAGTTCAATGTCCGAATCAACTGTAGAGAGATAGTGGTGCAGTCCCTCGAAGATCAGGAAGGGACTGGTGGCCGTAGCTGTTGGGAAAAACCACTGAGGATGGACACGAAAGCCCAGAACGCCCAAGCCCAAGGCCGTGTCGGAGCCGTGCCAAAGGAGGTGCAAAGGCCCGACCAAAGGCGAAGCCTCGAGCTGCGGCCTCAGGTCGCCGACCGCCCAAAACCTGTAGCTCCAGCACCACGGGCTCTAGTACCTCTAGCTCCTCCAGTGCTACCAGTGATATCAGCTCTGCCTTTCTTGATGATCCGAGCCCTGCTGGAGAGCCTGCGCCTGAGCTTGCACAGCCTGCTGCCTCTGGCTCTCAATGCGACCCGCCAACTGGCCCACCAGATGTCTTTGACACTGCTGCGCTCACCCCTAGAACACCGGAGCCGGCGCTTCCGGCTTCCGTGGGAAGTGTGGACAGCGTGGACTCGCGCAGCATCCTGGAGACTACAGAGGTGTCGCCCTCCCGACGGCCTCAGCGGCCCTACCTCCGCCAGCGACGCCGCAAGCTTATCTTCCTTGACTTTCTTGCCTTAGTTGTTCGAAACGCCGCCGCATTGGCACTGCCTGTGCCAAGCTTTTCGTTAGGGCCAAACTTCGGTGCCCATGTCACTTTCAACTGCGGGCGGACTGCCCGAGTGCGGCGAATGCCTGTCCGCATCTTAGCTTCGGCGGGGAAAGCCGCTCTGTGTTATTGTCTGTTGGCCGGTCTTTCTCTTCACCTCTGCCAGGGTGGGTGCCGGGCTGTCGTTGATGATACTCTTGGGCATGCGTCACATCCTCAGATTGCGGCTGTGCTTGGCCTTTGTGCTCTCGCTTTTGCCTTGGCTCTTGTACGCTGCCTTCCTGCCCAGCCTCACATGCGGTGTTCGATGTCTCGTGCTGTCTGGTCGGCCAGGTCCCCAGGCAACAGCTCATGCTCGCTCTTCTGGCGTGCTGCTGGCTTTTGTTGTTTGCTCTCTTTGCTTCCCGTTGCGGGCGCCATGCCTGCTGCAGAGGGCCCTGTCGCTGCTCCTTTGGGACCGAAACGGGCCTACAATCAGGCCGTTCGACGTGCTGCTGCCCAAGCATACACGCATTACAGAGGTCAGCCATTCACTTATACAAGCAATTGACTGGACGCTCTAGGCCCCTCTCAGCGCCCAGTCCGCTGGCGCCGCTGGCGCGCTCACCTGTCCCCAGTCGGTCGCAACGAACGAGCCCTGCCAAAGGTCCGAGACTCCGCGTGTTCAGCTGGAATTGCGGAGGCCTGGCTGATGCCAAATATGCTGAGCTTAACCACTGGCTTGATAAGCACGGGCAGTCCATTGATGTCGCCCTTGGTGGTCGGTCGAGCGGGGTCGCTGCAGCCGCCGGGACGCGGCACTGGCTCGGGACGACGCTGAGGCTCAACAGTCGATCGTTTGCGGGCCGGCATGCAATGCTATCCTGCGCGAGAACAACAAGGCAGAGACCCGCTGCCCAGCACGAGCTCCACAGCCTGGCAAGGAGGCGTGCCCACAAGCACAATGGGTAGAACACGGCAAAAAACCGGGAGCCCAACATGTGCCGGCTCTGTGCACCGAGCCGCCAAGGGCCGGCAGCGCCGGCAGCTGCCCCGAACCTGAAAAGCAAGGGCAAGACAGCAAAAGGTTCGGCTGCAGGGGAGGGGCGAGGCCAGGGCGTGCACAGAAAAGCCAGCAGCAGCACCGCCTGAGCAGTGGCAGTGAATGGTTCGCGCGGTTGCAAGACATGCCTCAGAGGCTCACGCTCCAGAGGCCCGTGAAAGGCAGCCCCCGCCACGAGGAGAGCCAAAAGAAAACTCCACCGGCGGAAGCGTTACTCACAAGGATGTTTTCAACGACAAGGACTCTCGGAACTTGGTTTCTCCTTTGAAGGTCACTGAGGGAGCTGGGGTCTGGGAAGAGTTGAAGCCCGGGGACACTTTTACGGGACGCTATAAGGAGATGGACATCAAGGGTGTCGCGACCCCAGGACAAATTCACTCTTTGAGAGCACCCGTGACGGTAAACCCGAAAAGATGGCATTGTGCTGTTCAAGGGAGTGAAGGACTGGTTGGACATACCATTGGATCGTGGCGTAAGCTCAAGCCGCACATGGTGAGCCAGTTGGAAGAGAGTGGGTTTGCTTTGCCGGACGCTGAGGACCCCGAGGCGCTTCTAAGGGGTCCCGACCTTGCACAACATATCCGGCGACAACAGACTTGATGTACTTGATGTCATCGAAAGAAAGAGGTGTGCGACTGGAAATAGTATGTTGTGACCATTGGCTGCGAATGAAAGTCTCCCAGTCCTGGTAGGTCACGTTCGGAACGAAATGGCGTTGTGCCCATCGTTGAACTTCCGCCCATGTTTCATTGATGAAAGAGCAGGGTACACCTGTGTCTTAGCACTGGTTCCCAGAAAAATCGAAGTCTTTTAGAAACATTCAAAGCATCTAGTGGCGAAGCGACGCGCCATTGACCATCATCAGGATGGTCAACTCCTCCAATGTTAGGATGCTTTTGTCGGAACAACGAGCAGTTACATGGAGGTGGTGTGTCCCAAGAGAACTGAGCCATCATTGCATGATGGTTCGTCAGTATAGTGCCCATCGAAGAGCGGGCCGCAGAGACGACATGGCAAGGAGGCAGGTGCAACGGAATAAGAAAATCTTTAACAGGAATGATTTTGCTTGTAAGCCACTGCTTGGTGGCGTTCCGGAAATCATTGTGAGACAAGAGAGGTATCTTGATGGGTCTTGCTTTCGGTGGGGCAAGACCTCCTTTGAAAGTAAGAATTCCAGACAAGATGCTTTGCACCAAGCTTTTGGGAGGCTCCTCCAGATTGTTTGACAGCCGGAGAAGTGCGTAGATGTGTGGTAGGGAGTACGAGCATGATCGAAGTCGTCGCTGCATATTAAAAGAAGCGAGGGACTTCTCTGCAAGTCTTGTTAAAATCATCCACGATGAGTGCACTTCTTGCTTTTCCGTGCTGTACAACGACAATGCTCCCATCTTGTGCAATCTAGCACGGAGCTTCCGGTGAAGTCTGTTGCCTGGTGCACTGTAAGATGAGGCAATTTGTCGAACAAGAATAGTCCGGTCCCAACTTGGTGATCCTTTTCTTCAGGATAAAAGGATAGTTCAAAGTTGGATTCCACTTCTGGATCAGAGTGGATTCCAGAGTTCGAATTTGTCTAGATGTGCTCATGGTAGCCACCGGTATGGCTATCAGTGATCCTAGACAACGATGGGACACTTGCCAATGGAGCATGAGCTCAGCATGGACTGGTTTAAAATCCAGCAACTGCCGAAGCTTGCGAAGTCGAGAACCCTGTCTTTTCTGTACAGAAACTGTTGTGGACCCAACATAACAGTCCGGTCCAATCCGAAACATAGGCTCAATTTGAGCCGATGTTATGAGATATACAGCGAAAGGTTGTTCAAAAAGGCTAGCGAGATACTTGGCTGAAACAAATTTCCGGTCACGGAATTTTTGAAATCCTTGAAATCTTTTGCACCAGCGAGCCAGCTTGCCCGTGCCTGTTTGGCGAAGCAAGAGAAACAAAACCGAAAACGCGCACAAGACACGAAGCCCAAAACGCCAAGGCATGAACTCTGGCTCGGTTATGGCTGCCTGCAGGCAGGTCTTTGACACTGCCAAAATGGATTGCAGTGTCTGTCGGCATTCAGCGTCCAATGCCAGGTCAGTATTTTGATCTTCGAGTCAAGAGGCCAAGGCACAAGCTGCCAACGATTTTCAAAAGATCGGGTTCTTTGGCTCCCGTTAGAGGCCTTACTGGAAAACCGAAATCAGCGGCGCGTTGAGGCAACGTCTCGCGTTCCTCCTCAGAAAGTGATTTAACTGTAGCTGAAGCTGTTTTGCAGCTTTGGACCAGCTCTTCCTTGAGCTTGGGATCCAGGTTCAAATTCTGTATCCACTTCGACGTGGACTGAGGAACAGCAGAAACCGGAGCTTGGCTCTCAAGAACCTTGCTGGATTCNCAGCTTTGGACCAGCTCTTCCTTGAGCTTGGGATCCAGGTTCAAATTCTGTATCCACTTCGACGTGGACTGAGGAACAGCAGAAACCGGAGCTTGGCTCTCAAGAACCTTGCTGGATTCAAAATTGGGATCAAAAGCCTTCTGAAGAAGCGTCTGAGCAGGTTTTGCCGGCTTTTGAGACGCAGGAGAAGCGAGTGGCAAACGCCGTTTTTTGTTATCCGGCGTAGGATCTTCAATAGAAGGTCGTTTTGACGGCGTCTTAACAGATGAGCTTGTTGGGGCACTTTTCTGTGCCTGAACTAATTGATGCTCGAGCTCTCGGATGCGTTCCTGCGCGTCAACCAACTCCTGTTGCTGGAACGGCTTACACTGATTGTAGATGAATTCACACTTTGCACTCTTTTGTGCCGATTCGTTCAAAGATGAATCAGCTGTGATACCTTGTTGATCGCAATATACCTCAGCAAATTGGTCCAGGTCAGCTTTGCTTTCCCGGAACTTTTGCATGAGAAGCGACATAAATGTGGCTTCCTTGATGGAGCGAGCGAAAAGTATGCTAGCATATCGTCCTTGGGCGAGTGAGCGAAGAGCAAAGTTGTTCCAACCTTGCCAGCATAACTCATGAAGTTTAATGGAAGTNTATGCTAGCATATCGTCCTTGGGCGAGTGAGCGAAGAGCAAAGTTGTTCCAACCTTGCCAGCATAACTCATGAAGTTTAATGGAAGTGATGTCCCGGCCCGCCAGTTGGTGCTTTTGAGGCCAGCTTGACGCCTGTACTAGACGAGGGAGCTGCAAGCCGTAAACTTCATTTGTGTCGTAAAAGTTACGATCACTGTGAAAGGCTTTGGGAGGATTGGTATCATGTTTATCGGAGGGCCCATGTGGACTTCCGAAATCCTCAGGTTTGGGCCAACTGGGAGGCGTGGCAGGGCTGGCGGCAGTTTGTTGCCCCCAGGTACCTTGCTTCCATGCATCCCATTCTTCCTGAGTCCAGGACATCAGGTTGGAAAAAATCAGATTTCCGGAGCGTTCACAGTCACTGTCACGAGTGAGCGATCACTCAAGTAACATTCAGCGATGCTGGAGCATTCAGGAAACAGTCCAGGAATCAATCAAGGAGTCAATCGAGGAATCAATCAAGGATTCAATCAAGAAAGTTGAATCAAGTTTGTCAGGAATCAATCAAGACTGGAATCAGTTGAGAACGTTCACTGTCTTGATCAAAAACTGTATCAAAAGGAATCAAGCGGCTACGCCCGGCCCNNNNTCGGCTTGGCCCCTCGCCACTTCACTTGCGAAAGCATTGGCAAAACCTGAAGGCAGGTACGTCAGGGTGATCAGCCCTGATATCCGCATTTGCTGTGGCCGCTTCGTTGGACCATCGCACACAGCAAGTGGATGGTCCCCCTGCACTTTGTTGGACATGAAACTCTCTGCTATCAGAGGGTCACACACACACACACATTCTGAAACACAGCTGGACCTCCGAGCTTCTCTGTCCGAGTTGCATCGCAAGGGATTTCGCAGTGTATTTGTAGCCGGTGCTATCCGATGGACCAGTGCCTCTTACAACGAAATGTCGACAGGGACCACCAGGGCAGTTTTCTACTTCTGACCGCTTCAGGACGTCGTTAAGGCTTTCGCATGTGTCCGGCTGGCACCCGGCAAGGCTGTAAGGGTACGTGTCCTCATCGCACTCTGTCACCTGACAGGAACCAGCAGGAATTGAAGTTTTATGGATTGCAATGACGACTTGCAGGCACGGCAGTGTCGGGCTTTACAGCGTTTAGCATGTGAGATCTGAACCCATCCGAAAAAGTACACAATTAGCGCCGCAAATCGGGGGATGGTCTACACGGGCTTTGTCCCAGAAGACATCCACTCTTTCGCTTCTCGCGAAACTGTCGCGATGTTCGACCGACAGGGCCGGAACAGAGGAGAACCCGATGACATAGGTAAGACATACACTGTCTTAAAAGCAATAAAGGAGCCGGAGCTAGAGGAACACATTTCTGAAGCTCCTGATGCCTCCAGCTTGACGCTGCGGATTTAGGGTTCTCTGACTTTTCCTCATCTCTCGCATGTCACGCACACACGGAACCTACACGGCCAACAGAAGAGTAAGGTTTTCACACAGCGGGCGCTAATGTCGTGGAGCATATGCTGTGAACCTCGAAGAACGTAATAACTGTAGCAGCGGAACACAGCAGAACCTAGTTCAGCAGCATTAAGCAGCACAGGACATAAAACATCAGAGCAATCGAAGTCCGCCTTCGCGGTGCCGTGGAACTTCGGAGCACCTCGCTGCCACTGATTTCTGGGAGGGGTACAACGGTACAACTCCCATTTCTGCTTGTCGACGGCAACAAGCACCAGTCGTGCGCTCGATAGCTCAATTTCAGCTCAGCCGCATGATGCTGTCACATCCCACTGGTGAGTGTCCTTAGTTTCTCAATCACCTCGCACACATAACCTGAGCATGTCGGCCCCAAACCTCCGGAGCAACACTGGGCGAGGCGAACCACAAATGGATCGCAACAGCTTGCGGAGTCTTGCATCGTTTTGACGTGATTACTTCCCCTGCCGCAAGTACATCGAGTTGACGACAGCGATGGCCGCTACCGCTACTGCCTCAACAGCTCCTGTCCGCATTGACCAAGCGGCAAGGTTGGACTCCTTGACATGGTAGCCCAGGGTGTCTGACGGTGTCTTGCAGGTAACCACGCGGGTCTCAGCACAGAAGCATGCAGTAACAGCTTTCTGGAGATTGACCTGCGACTTCGGGAACCGTCATCTAAGTTCCTGACGCAGCCTGAAAGGTAGTAGACCATATCAGGCTTGGTGCAGATCTTGACGTGGGCGTGCCCGTAGAAGCGATCCGCACACGTTGCTGTGACATCGAAAGATGTCCAATGCAAGCTGTTCTCAGTGACCTTGTACCCAACAGCGTTCTTCGGAGCAAAGCATGGCTCGTCAATCGTCGTGGTAGTCGTGGTGGTCGTGGTGCTTGTGGTAGTGGTAGTAGGCAGACAGCCATCCTCAACTGCGGGGTTTGTCTTTGCGCAGCAACTCAACATGGGAGGAACGGGTTGACCTGCATGATGTGACTTGGCAAAATTTACGCCTGGCACCCTACAACCGCAGAGCGTGAGCTTCATGCATTCAGGTGCGTCCCATGCAAAACAACAAAACCATCCCTAATTCAATTCAATTCCAGCACTGGGAGCCCGCGAAGGTATGTGGCCCTAATGCCAAGTTTCAATCTTGTATGGGAGCCCATGACCATCGCACTTCTCCACTTTGGCATCGCCAATGTAGCCGGATGCACATGAAACGGTCGCACTGAACCTTCGTCCAGGTGTGGCGCCGCTTTCCACACTGTTCATGGTGGGACTGTGTGTAGGCTGGTCGGTTGGTTCAATTAATGTCTTCGATTCGTCATCTGCAGCAGGCGACGTGGCTTGGAACATCAGTCAGATTCGATGCGACTCACTTGCAGTTGGGCTGCTTCCAAAGCTCCAGCTCTTGTACCGTCAGATCGTATCCCGTGGTGTCAGTGGGATCGATACATGTGTCAGGCTCGCAGCCTGAAATGCCTGGCCACGCTTAAGGTTTTCGAAAGGCACGAGTCCCACAACGTGTCTAGTTTATGATCTGTGAGCTCCATCTTTGGACAAAGAGCCGTAGGGCAGGCCGTTGTCGTCACACTCGGTTACCTTCGCAGCGCCGTGGTACATCGCTGCACATTGTGCCTTGACATCCCAGTTGTGCAGTTCCTCGGACGGGCTGCCGTGCTGAACTACTGCGGAATTTGTAGACTAGCCTCCCTCCGGACATGCGTCTGCACAGTCTGCACTAGGTCATTACTGCATGCTTTCCGGTGCCAGCATATATCCGCCGAAAGCAACACCCGTTCAAGCTCAGCATCGGTGCCAGTCTCGGTGATGACGTAGCCTCGTGTGCTGGCTGGAGTCTTGCAGTTGATATACTTCGCCTCAGCTGGAAATATTTTTTTGAGAACATGAAATCAGAAACCTCTGCCCTGCCCTAGGCTCACTTTGTTCCTCTGAGGAGAGCGCGCAACCGTGGATCAAGTAAGGCTTCTCCTTGTCCGTGCACACCTCGACCTTCGCGTGCCCGATGTAGGTAGGCGTGTCGCATTTGACCACAACATCGAATGAGGACCACCAGAGGCTCTTCTCGTCGATGACATATCCCACGGCATTTGGAGGTGACAAGCATGTACCATGAATGGTCGTGGTCGTAGTTGTTGTTGAAGTCGTCGTGGTGGTCGTGGTCGAAGTAGTTGTCGTCGTTGTGCTCGTTGTTGTAGTGGTTGTGGACGTGGTTGTCGTGGTGGTTGTTGTCGTAGTACTCGTTGTGGTGGTTGTCGTACTTGTCGTTGTTGTTGTAGTTGTTGTGCTTGTGGTGGTGGTGGTTGTTGTGGACGTTGAGGTGGTGGTCGTGGTAGTCGTTGTGGTTGTAGTGGTCGTGGTGGAGGTGGTAGTGGTTGTGCTGGTTGTGGTTGTGGTCGTGGTAGTTGTTGTGCTGGTGGTAGTGGTTGTGCTAGTTGAGGTAGTGGTTGTGGTCGTGCTCGTCGTAGTGGTCGTGGTAGTGGTGGTGGTGATCGTCGTAGTGCTTGTGGTAGTCGTGGTGGTAGTGCTGGTTGTGGTGCTTGTGGTCGTAGTTGTGGATGTCGTGGTGGTGGTCGTCGTGGTGGAGGTTGTGGTCGTTGTTGTCGTCGTCGAAGTGGTGGTCGTAGTAGTGGTGGATGTTGTAGTCGTGGTGGTTGTGGTGGTCGTCGTTGTTGATGTCGAGGTTGTTGTCGTCGTTGAAGTAGTGGTGGTCGTGGTAGTACTGGTTGTGGTGGTGGTGGTCGTGGTGGAGGTCGTTGTAGTTGTGGTAGTGGTTGTGCTGGTGGTCGTAGTGGTTGTAGTGGTGGACGTGGTGGTCGTGGTTGAGGTCGTGGTAGAAGTGGTCGTAGTGGTTGTGGTGGTGGAAGTGGTGGTGGTGGTTGTAGTCGTGCTGGTGGTAGTCGTCGTAGTCGTGGTTGTGGAGGTGGTCGTTGTGGTGGTTGTTGTAGATGTCGTGGTCGTCGTCGTCGTTGTGGATGTCGTTGTTGTGGTGGTCGTGCTTGTCGTCGTGGTGGTCGTAGTGGTGGACGTGGTCGTAGTCGTGGTCGTGGTAGTCGTAGTGGTTGTTGTGCTGGTGGTTGTGGTCGTAGTCGTTGTTGTGGTCGTCGTTGAAGTAGTCGTCGTAGTTGTGGTTGTCTGAGTTGATTCTCGAGAGAACTGCAACATCATGGTGCGAGCACGACGGGTAAGATTTCATGCTGATAGAATTTGCTACAAGACATGCAACAAACTGATACTGCCACCGACAACTTGCTCCTCATTCCGCTAGACTCCAATAGCTGCAACCCGGCCGCTGTGGTTGTGGTCGTCGTTGTCGTCGAGGTGGTTGTCGTAGTACTGGTTGTCGTTGTAGTATCGCAGCCCCACAAAGTGTACTCTTGACCATTGGAAGGACATACCTCCGCAGTGGCCGTGCCGTAGTAACCTGCGGGAAAACTGGTGCTATTGCAGCAACTGTCGAGCTTTCTGCTGCATAACCTGAAGAGATCATTATTCGTTGCTGCCAACCGACCGTTCTCATTGTCACAAATGGCATCGGCAGTGAAGAAGGGACGCTGTACGTCCACCGATTTGACGACGTAGCCGGTGAGCGTAGCAGGTGCAATGCACTTCTCCGGATCGCAGCCAGACCTGAGACACCTACATCGATGGCCTTCACGACAAGATCAAAACAAGCTTTTCAGTTTGACTATGGGGCTGTGCAGCGACCAGATGCCATGTTCACGGATCGGCCGAACCCTCTAAGCCGTCGGCAGTGCGTAGGCTTCGCCATGGGCTTGGCAGCCTGTCACTTTTGCGACACCTTGCAAGGAGCATCTTCAGAGGAGCGAGAAAGCACGGAACTTTAGAAAGATGTCTGCCTAGCGCCCGGATGTTCCAATCATGCTCCAACATGCCGGTGCAACTTTTGAGAAGCTTCATGGTTCTAAATCAAGCTAGCTCCGACAGAACATCGCAGCAGCATTCGGAAGCTAAGTGCAGTCCTCAGCTTGTGCAAATACGGTTGTCATCGAACACCATTGAGCCCTCGAAAAGCATCGTCAAAACAAGTTTTATACAACTGCAACTACGAAAACTACAAAACTGGTGCTAGTGGTCATGTAGGTTGTAGCAGCGTCCTAGCAGTGGTGGTGGCGGTGGCTCTCAAGTTGGTTTAGAGCAAGTGTAGTTGGTACGGCCGGGGGTGCCTACTACTAAACCTGCTAAGCTACTAGTACTAGTACTAGTGCTAGTGCTAGAACTCGTACTAGGCACGACTGGCACTAACACGAGCGCCAGCACGAGCACTACTACTACTGCTGCTGCTGCTGCTACTACTACTACTAGCACTACTACTACTACTACTACTACTACTACTTCTACTACTACTACTTCTGCTACTACTACTACTACTACTACCACTACCACTACGACTACTACTACTACTACTACTGCTGCTACGACTACTGCTACTACTACTGCTACTTACTGTTTGGTGCTACTACTGTTACTGTTGCTGTTACTGTTACAAGTACTATTACTGCGGCGACCACGACTGCTACTACTACTGCTACTTCTACTGCTACTGCTACTGCTACTACTACTGCTACTGCTACTGCTACTACTACTGCCACGACTACTGCTACAACTACTACTACCACTGCTCCTACTACTCCTACTACCATTGCTACTAATAATAGCAGCAGCAGCAGCAGTAGTAGTAGTAGTACTACTACTACTACTATGCTGCTTCTACTAATGCTGGTCCTATTCCCAGTCCTGGTCCTACTCCGCCACTACTCCTACAGGCTACTCTCCGCCCTTTCTCCTCCTACTGCTCCTCCTGCTGGTCCTCCTTCTCGTCCTACGGCTCCATGTGCTGCTACTGCTTCTGCTACTGCTTGCTTGTGCTTATGCTGCTGCTGATGCAGCTTCGCTCGCTCCGCTTCGAGCGCACCGACGAAGACCACAGCGGCCACTACTAAGTCACTACTACTACCGCTGTCGGTGTTTTCGTTCTTGTTGTTGTTGCTGCTGCTGCTATGACCCCGACCAGGAAAACGACACCTCTGCAAGTGTTTTTCTGCTACACGGGATGTGGCTAAGTCACATCATGGTGTAGTATCGTGAAGTCACTGTACCCGATCCAGGGTGAAGTCGCATCATGAGAAATAAGTTTACACGACCTCCTACTAGTGATGACACTTCCGATTGGAGGACTGGTTAGTTCATCGCTGCTCGTCCTTTTCAGGCCAGTCATTTGGGAACTAAACATTAAGATCATCATGGCGACTGCTTCGAACTGACTCGACTAAGACAACAAAGCGGACATTGCACCTATGTACTTGGATGCGCAGGCTGCCAAAACATTGAGCTGCGTCCGGGCCATGCTGAGCTCCGTCACCTCCGCTTTGAGGTTGGGGTTTAGGGTGTCAAGGCCATGTGGGTTGAGGGTTTAAGGGCTCAGCGTGTCATGTTTGGTAGTGATGTAGATGTCCGATGCACGGCAGTGGAAGATTGCACGGCCTACTCTGAAGTGGTGCCCGGAATCACAAACTTCGCATGTCGTAGCAGGGTACAGCAACTCTACCGTGGTGGCACTGAGCTGTATCAGCCGCAAGGGCTTCATCCAAGCCGCGTGATAGCCGCTGATATCTTTGGGCCTCGCACATTCCTCAGGCAGGGGAATCCAGCAAAGGTACTCTCACATTCAGAATTAACTCTGAGCTCCCGGCGCCGGCATATATGTCCTGACGACTTCGCACGCACAGGCGAGATCGTTCAGAATGCGACACTGTGGGCTTGCATAGCCTCCAGCTTAGACCCCCAGACAGCAGTGTCAAACCGATATTTCACAAGCTTGCGGCTTCTGATCCCAAAACCGACAGACAAACGAACATGCACGCGCACACACACACACAAACACAAACACACACACACACACACCCACACCCACACCCACACCCACACCCACACGCACACGCACACGCACACGGACACGCACACGCACACCCCACGCACACGCACACGCACACGCACACGCACGCGCACGCGCACGCNCACACACCCACACACACACACACGCACGCACGCACGCACGCACGCACGCACGCACGCAAACAAAGCGCCTTCGCCGAGGCCGCGAACTCAGCTGCTTGTCGTCCCAATACGACTTTCCTGAAGTCGCCGTTCATGTTCACCGCCTGGACCCATGGGTGCGTGGACTTTCAATAGAATTTTGGGGTCTCGGATGCTAGCGGAATCACGTAAGGCTCCGACAACCTTCATCCAGGCCGCGTGGTCTTCTGTTCCGATGACGACAGTGGATATCCAGCTAGTCACCTGTCGACCCTTCTTCAAGTCGTTGTTAGTACCTGTCGTAGATGCAAGGCCTTCATGTCAGAGCAGAAACGACGCCGTCTCTGATGGCCTGAGAGGTCCAATGCAGAGAGGATCTCGACAACAAAGTCCAGCTGCCCATTGAGCTTTTCCAACGGGAAGTCCACCCTAGGCAACAGCACAGGTGAGTCGACTTCCAGAACTGATGCATCTTGCTCCATGTGGAGAGCTATCACTGCGTTTGCATCCAGTCTTGGTCTGCCGTCCTAGTGCTAAATGCGGTGGAGGTTGGAAAACCAAGGAGCCGGATGTCATAAGCTGACTTCGGGTCCACTTTCCAGCCTTGGCAGTCTCTCCACAGTCCCGCGTCTAAAAATAGCAGCTATTTGATGCAACTGCTAGTGCGACGCCAACCTTAGCACCGCGCTGAACATGTCGCCAGGCTTGGGCTGCGGATTGCAGGCTTTGGCCACGTTCATCCCCTGCAACATCCAGAACAGATTCCGAAAGACTTCTGTGTGCCCATACCGACTTGGCGTTTCCGACGTACACTTCCCAGAGTCCAGCTTGATTGCCATGCGCAGCAGAAAATCCAGCACAACAACAGATACAGTAGCAGCAGCAGTAGCAGGAGCAGGAGCAGTAGCAGTAGTAGTAGTAGTAGTAGCAGTAGTAGTAGTAGTAGTAGTAGTAGTAGTAGTACAGTGACAGGGGAAAAGAGCTCCTATATCCGACCAAGAACGTACGCGTCAATCTTGCTAATCTTGCTTTTCCAGGGGGGTCAAAATATACACCAAGCTTGCTCAAAAACCACTTGCACCGTTTGGCCACCTGCACCACTTGAGCCCCTGGGGCCACTTGCACCATTTCTCTTCGTGAAACGATGCAGGTGGCGCAAGTAGTTCAAGTGGTGCAAGTGGTGCATGTGGACCAAGATTGCAAGATTTGCCAGACTAGCAAAAGTAGCAAAATTTCGCTCCCAAACAGCGCGCTTCGTTTCCCAGCACAATGTAGTAGTAGTAGTCGTCGTAGTGGTAGTGGTAGTGGTAGTAGTAGTAGTAGTGGTAGTAGTAGTAGTAGTAGTGGTAGCAGAAGTAGTAGTAGTAGCAGTAGTAGTGGCAGTACTGCTAGTAGGAGTAGCAGTAGCAGTAGCAGCAGCAGTAGCAGTAGCAGTAGCAGTCGCAGTAGCGGTAGCGGTAGCAGTAGCAGTAGGAGTAGTAGGAGTAGGAGGAGTAGTAGTAGCAGCAGTAGTAGTAGTAGTAGTCGTAGCCGTAGTCGTAGTATTAGTAGTTGTAGTAGTTGCGTAGTAGTTGTAGTCGTCGTAGTAGTCGTAGTAGTAGTAGTAGTACGTGTACTTGTACTTGTGCTGGTGGTAGTAGTACTAGTACTAGTACTAGTTTTAGTGCTAGTACTAGTGCTAGTGCTAGTACTAGTGCTCGTGTTGTCGTAGTAGTATAGTAGCAGTAGCAGTAGCAGTTGTAGTAGTAGTAGTAGTAGTGGTAGTAGTAGTAGTAGTTGTTGTTGTGTAACTAGTAGTAGAATGCAAAGTCACAGAAGTAGGAGTGGGAGAGGTATGTAAACAAGTCAGCAAGTACTGTAGTAAGTAACAAGAATTACTAGTGTCGCTTGTGATTTTGTTGCTTTCGGGCAGGAGGGCACGTTCATGACAATCATTACAAAGTTGATGACAAGCGGTCACTAATTTTAACGGCATTGAAAATTCTGCAGACCATGATGTTTCCTAACGACAAAGATGGTGATGGTGATCGCGATGATGTTGATGATGATGATGGCTATTCCGTAGCCCTTTCTTCAAGTCGTCAACTTGGCAGCAAGCTCCGTTGCCACTGCCTTGAGTGGCTCATCCAGCGAAGAGCATCGCAAGGGTGTGGTGCAGCTAATGCCTGGCTTTGGGGCTTTCTGACTTTGTGGCAGGGCTTGATTCTGCTGTCGGGCAGGAATGCCTGGCTGAAAGAAGGGTTCGTTGTCATGGGCAATGGGCAATTCATGTAGGCGTGCATCTCCACAGCGTCTAATCTTGATACTTCTACAGCATAAGGCGTTGTCCTGAGGCTGCGGCAGTGCCCGCCAGACGTCATGAGCCTAATGCCCCCGATCTCGCCAACGTCCGTGTCCGAGTTGACGAAGGATTCCTTGATTCGGGCTTCCCAGCATGGAGTTTCTGAAAAGCAGGGGCACCTTACCTGGGGTCCTGTATATCTGGTCTTGGTACTTAGGGCGACACACGCACCTAACTTTACCACGTGGTTTTCTCTGCTCGTATGTTGATTTTCAGGTTTTGCAGGGTTGCAGCTTCGTCAGCATGGTTTCCATGAGAGGAATGGTGGGGGGGCGGAAGGTGGGGTGGGGCTGATTTCGCGGGGTTCCTGCGAACCTGCTCTGTTCTTGTACAGTTTTGCTTCAGCATGACTTGGCATGGAAGTTTCAGGGCCCATAGACTTGTGCACTCCTCCTCGCAAGAAGCGACCTGCTTTCGACTGCTGCAGCTTGGACCGCAGGAAGTGTGCTGCCGACACTTCTGTTCATCTCTTTTCAGAAGTCGTCAGTCATTTCCCATTCATTTTCCAGCATTTCACTGAATGTGCTTACACCTGTACAGCTTAAACAACTAAAGCCAAGCTGTGACTTTAGAAAGCGGCTTGCGCAGATCTCCAGAGAAAAAATGCCGCCCGCCCTAAGTCTGAGGTCCGCTCGCTTTCAAAAGTAATGTTCAGAAACATTTCCTCCCCTGCCGTGACTCTTGAAAGCACGTCGCACTTCCAAACCAGGCACTTGCACACGCCCTCAATCAATTTGTTGGCTTCAACGCACTATGACGACACTGCATGGCACAGGTGGCAGGAACGTGGTTCGGGATGTGTTTGGTGCATGTTAGGGCCTGTAGGGGGCGCGCAAGCCTACCCAACATCCAGCGCTCCTCACACAGGAAGCGTAGCGAAAACATGTGCACACCCGCATACTGCGCTGCCAGGCTTAATCTTCAACACGAAGGTCGAAAAGATTCAACGATCAACTTTGAATACTCAAGCTCTTGCACCTTCTCTCAGATCTCCCAATCCGCCAACTGAAAGGAACCCCAAGCGAGAAGCCGCGAAATGGCAGACAAGCGGCTGCTTTTAGTTTGACAGTCAGGTTGCCCAAAGGCAACTTGGAGGTGGCAAACGCCATCTCTCGAAGGTTCGTCGTCCATAGCCTGAGGCTTCTCATCTCATGACTTCTCTAAGCAGGGCAGCTGCCAATCAGCACTGCGGACCCTACTTTGAGCACATGCCACGAGGAGAACCAAGATCTGAAATACCAAGCTAGCTCAAAAGCTTTGCCGCTGCTAGCTGCTAAGCCAGGTGGCTTGTTGCCCAAGGCGACGCCAAGGTGCAAGAAGCAAAGGATAGCTACATTGAGAGTCCACATCCCACGAAATGGCCTGTCGAACGACTGTGCAAAGCCAGGCAACACATTTCACTTATTAGGGCGGTCTGCGTGGAAGTGTGCCCGCATTCGTGACACTTTCGGTTGGGCGTGCATTTGCGACCTAGTCCGATGGATCTTCTATCCTCCAGTCAGAGCCACCGTGCATAAAACAAGAACAGAGCAAGCCCCAGTTGATGGGTACAAATGTCAGGAACATAATTCGTGGTGGCACGGGCGAAGTCGTTGTCGTCGCAAAGCTGGTCGTTCTAAGTTTGGCGCTAAGCCAGGCGTTGAAAAGTGTCCAAACAACCACTCCGAAGATATCACAAGCATTGTCTTCCGCTGAAGGCGAATATTGCCCCCCTTCAATCTTGAAGCTGCAACCAGACCCGCCGCAGTGGCTGTCTCGCTATGCTATGACGACCCGCTGCTACAATAATCTCCTTGTCCGACGGCCTCGACCTAGTTCACTTCTAATGGCTGCTGCTTTGGTGGGCCTCAATCCAAACAGAATGAAGATCATCCTGCTTTGCCATCCCCTATCCCCTAAGAAACCTCAGCGCCCACTCTCGCCTCAGGGATCCGCCGATTGAGGCGCCCGGCACGACGATGCGCTCCGTGTCAAGACGGAGGCTCGAGCCGAGCTGAGAATTGGGTGCCGCGGCGTTTCTTGTTAATTGAGGATACTATACTCTACTACCCTGGGAATTGCGAAGCGAAGGTTCAACGGTCAAAGGTTTTCTGGCGTCCACGCTGGTAATGAAACTTGGGAACCTCGGTCTCAAAAGTTTTGACCTGGGATATCTTAAAGGCTACAGCACGGCATGGGGCATTGGGCGGGGCCTATTCAACCAGAGCTGTCTAGCGATGCTGAAAGGCCAAACTTAGTGCAGCTTCACGAAGGCTATCCTTTTTGCGCATTGCTGGCATGTGCTCCACGTGTTTCGGAAGCAGCAGCTGCTGCTCCGGCAGCGATCCTGCCGCACGCAAACACCCAATTACCAAACCGACTAGCCAAAGCTGTGTATATTGTTTCTTACTCAAGATCCTAATCAACCCTTGTGAAACTAAACCCTTATGTAAAGTGTTTTGGAGTCTCTGGAAGAGACTGAGACTGAGACGCTGCAGGACTTGCTCTGAACGGGAAGGATCTGCGGCAGGATGCTTTAGCAAACTGCCACAACGGGACATGCCTACACTAACGGCGCGGCAAAAGTGCATCCCGTTCTGGGATCAACTGCCGGCGGAGATGTCATGAAAAAGTCAGGGTCTGCTCGACTTCGTCAGGCAAGCCAGGGATCCATGTGGATTTGATGCCATTAGAATCTTGACGGATGGATTCCTGGCCAACAGATGTGTCGACTTGAGCCGCTTCAGCCTCAGTACCGCGCCCGGCCTTGTCATGTCTGCACCATCAACATCATAACATCCTGAACCCTCAGCCAACGCAGAAACCTACGCCTCCTGAAGAGACCTACGCCTATCCTCGAAACAAGAAGCAGAAAGCTGGGGCATGCCCCGGCGGTGGCTCAACAGATGTCTTCAAGCATGCATGGCCTGCAAACACGGTGTGCCGGTTCTGCGCATCAGCACCGACCTGCTTAAAGATGCGGCTGTTTTGGCCACGAGTTGGAACCTGTTCATCTGCAAAAGTCCGTTGTGGAGGCGACTAACTACTCCAATATCGATATAAACCCTACTTAAGTGTGTGTGTGTGTGCGTCTGTGTACAAAGCACCGGCGCATCCCTTAGGATCCAGAACCCACAATGGATGTTTCACTGTCTGTTCGTGTCATGGCGTCGATGCACCGCTCGTGTTGGCTGTGCGGCTCTGTCTCCGGTCATGCTGGTTGTAGCTGCAAAGCTAAGCTGCACACGATTCTGCTGATCAGTTTGCCTTCTTGTCCCATGACATCCTTCAAATGGATATAAACAGTCGCGAGTCGCGACTAAGTCAACATGCATGAAGCGCAGTCAGCACCTCTCGCATCGTCTCCATTGCTGATGCCGTTGATGCCATCATGCTCAAGGCACCAGCGTTCGGCTGCAGACGTGACCTGACAACTGCATGGGAGATGGAGGTTTCGAGGACGTGGACAAGTGCTGCAGTCAGGTGTCCGCTTCCGACTGTGCAGTGAGAGTGTCATCTTTCGAGAGCCGCTCCTGCAAAAGAACTTGTCTCAGAAGTATTTTGTCGCTGAGTCCAGGCGAGCTGGTGCCTCAAAGTGCTTCGCGAACCTGGACAAGGCATACAGCTCAAGATTTCAAAGTGGGAGATGTTGCCATCCTGTGATGGTAATCCTGAAGCGCAGAATGGCTCGCAGGACTGGCGATAAGATGTGGAGCTGCAGAATATCGCGGAGCTTCTGTCTTGAAATCTCAACCCTTCTTCTGATCATGATTTGACATGCTCAACGTCAACTCATGCAGTGCCTGCTCCCATAGAGAGGGGGAGGTACCGTGGCCTGCAGATCGGCAGCTCACTCGGCATCGCGCAGAGTAATTGTAAGCCAGTCTCTGTACTGGTGGCGTTTTTGAACGCACCCTTTCCCAGTCGCCCGAGCGAAAGGGACCTGACCAAAAGAACCAACCGGTTCACCTTTAGTGTTAAAGGGACTACTTGTGCAAGACGGGAAGGGCTGCGCGTGGCTGCTGTCGGACGGAGTAAGAATGAGCCCAGGTTACTAAAATGTGCAACGCGGCTCTGCGGAATGATACAAGTTGTGGTGTGAATTAGATCACTGCTCTATCGGTTGCAAGGGTAACTTGCTAAGCGCCTTGTTGAACTCAAAGGACTTGATGTACCTGGCATGACTGGTGAGCAACGCGTGCCAGGTCACTTTTCGGGTTTGACACGACTCACTTCCTCGCGCAACAATCACTGACGAGCGATCAAACGGCGCACATGGCAGCCACTTTGCTTGGTGTCCAGGGCTGCAGAAAATCGATAATGCCTAAGTGGAGCACCTTAGATTTTTGGCCAGATGTGGTGTCCAGTTAACCCGCAAGTTCGCTGGAATTTTCAAAAATGACGGCTATCATTGTGAAGAGGGCTTCTTTCTCAGGGGCGGACCACCAGTTCCCCGGTCGTCTTATCGAGCATGGCCCACCGACCTAACAGTGCATCAGCACACTTGGAGCATCATCGAAGTATCACGAACCCCATAGCAATACATAGTTCAATCGAGGTGGATCTACAGGAAGGGTTTCAGTCAATACACGGTTCTACAACGCGCGCTGCAAACTTCTGAAACACTTTGCAGCAGTTTGGACTATCATCGAAGTATCACGAATGCCATAGAAATCTGCAGTTCAATCGAGGTGGATCTACAGGAAGGGTTTCAGTCAATACACGGTTCTACAACATACACTGCGACAGATTTGTATCTGTGCAGACACATACGTGCCTCTGTGCACGGACCGGATTCTACATGGTGCTTCGGAATTAGGCTTATTAAGTGTACCTAGATGTAAAGGCAGATGTGTATGTATGTATGCATGAGTGCGTGTCTAATTGTGTCTGTATTATACCGCACATACTGATGCGTGTGTTTATCTGCACGTGTGCACCGACCCACGCGCTCGTCGGATATGTCCTACGTATTCATTCTCCTTTATTTGTTCCGTGTTTGTGCTGCATTCATGACTCATTCATGCATGCATGGCGATTGCTTGCTGTTTGCTGCGGGGCTGGCGCAAGCCACATGCCGCTTCGCCGCGAGAAGCCACAGAGCCAAGGCCTCCTTCGGGTTTGGGGGTTGGAAAGGTTCAGGCGATTAAGGGCTTAGGGATACTTGTCAACGCTGTCATATGTAATATGCAGACACTTTGTATGATCAATGATTCCCGGACCTGCTCCGCAATTCTTGGCAACTTCTGGGGGCAGCCGTCGCACTGCAACCAGCAAGGAGTAGTCCATGACATTGTGGCCTCAGGCATAAGCCGCTTCGGAATACTTCGCACCAAACTGATGATCTCAAAGCCCTGTCCTGTAGAGTAAGTAAAGTAAGGCCAGTGCTAATCAGCCAATCCTGAGCAAGGATGGTCGCATAAAATCTGCTGTCGCTTGAACAGCTGTGTGGATCCCTGTATCAGATGCAGACTTGCAAGGACGACAGCCCCATCTTGATTGATACTACTATATTGCAGCAGCCCGTACCACGTCGAGTCGGACCGAGGGTCTGCATCAGACTTGATGAGCTGCATCACCTCCTCACGCTGGGAGTCAGCTACGCCAAGCCTCAGCGAAGAGTATCGCAGCCCAGGTAGTGCCCACCGACCGCATATTCGCAACATCTTGCACCCGCAGCGACCCTTTCGTGGGCAACGGCTTGGATCTCGGACTAATGTTGATTCCCGATGATAGGCCCGCCCTTTGAGCGGCTTCTTTCGCCACTACAAGAAGCCCACAACCACGAACCTCACGTGAATACTCATTCCACATTTCCTCTTGACGAGTATCAACAACTTTCTGTTGAAAAGTGAAGGGGTCTGGGAGGCCGGAAGGCTTTCTCCATTGTGCAAGACTGCTCCCCACGCACGCACCCTAACAGGCCCTAACAGCGGTCATTGACCCTTGGCATGACTAGTGCCACGATGTCACCGTACGACGGGTGATGTAACATGCTCGGTTGGATCGTCTCTTCAGGGAAAAGGTATCGAGATGTGACTCTCGTCGTTCTCTTCCAAACAGAATGACTCAAAGCCCTGAACACCTGACCGCCACACAAAGCAAATTAGGCGGAGCTGCAACGAACATGCGACCGGGATGCCGCAGCGATCTTGCCTGAACCTGGCGGCATGGCTGCAGAAATGAAATGGAGCATCACGACCCGACAGGCCTTGCCCTGATAGTACAACCATCGCTCGGGCGACCACCTAGGGTTCGAGAGACGAAAGGCTACAGGGGAACGGCTGAGAGTGGAAGATGTAAGCCCTGTCAAGCTCCCAACATGCACTGACACCACATGTGCGGGCCTCAGTCTCAAAAAATCGCATACGTGTGTGAAGGAGCCCGCGAGGACTCGAGGCTGCTGCGATAGAAGCGCTTCCGGACCGGATTGATGGGCTTGCCGTTGAGCTGCGAACATCAGAACCCGAGTGAAGGGCTCTCTGGTGCTTCCCGGCAATCGGGCCCCTGGAGGCCTCAATGGTCTTGTCATCATCGCAGCCCTTGAGGTCGTATTTCACTGCCCAAGGTCCAACCTGCTTAGCTGGATCAAGGCCATGCTGCCAGCTCGTATGCTCTGGTGGTGGCCTCCGTCAGGTTGCGCATGGCCATGAAAAAACGGCCTGTGGCAACGTCCTTGAAGTGCAAATAGATCGGGCCTCAATCTCCACGCTATGAGGGGCCTTCGAAACCAGGCCTAGGAAAGACTTTTTCAGACTCTGGGATTGGCACACATCAAGGTGGGGTTCTGAAGCCTTGCTAGCTCCAGCTGCAGTACTTTGCACAGGAGAGTTGGTTGCCCTTATCTTCACTCAAAGCGGCAGTCTGTCCACCAGCGGGCCGGCCAGTCGAAGCAATGCCCTGTGGTCATCCTTCGAGAGCGTCTTTACCACCTCGAGAGATATCAAGTCCACACGTCATGCAGCCTTGCCCGCCTCAAATTTTGTTACCCTCCCGAACCCGACCAAATCGGAGTCGCGGGACATAGCGCCGGCAACTGCTGTTGAATTGCTCGCTGCCTGAGGACGCCCGTAGCCATGGACATGATTGGTTAAACAAATCGAGATTGCCATGAAGAGATATCTGACAACGCATTGTACGAACATTCGCCTCACTGGTGCTTGCTGAATGATTCGATGAACAAGACCTGGACAAGATAACCAGGACCCAGCACCTGGAAGAATATGCAAGAATATAATAGGGTCAGTTCGTACAGGGGCTGACCCAAAGCAGGCACCAGACCCAGCTGCCTGGGTCTGATTTCTTGTCTGGTAGTCATTCAGAGGCCAAGATTTCGAAACCTCGTAGATTATGCTGCACACCATAGCGGAAACGCTTCAGAAAATGAGTCCCAGAAATGCAACTTCTTGCAATAGACGATGCGACTACTTCAACCGCACACTCTCCTGGATTGACGGCATGCTGGGGGTTTCTGCTTCAATCAGTCCGAAAAATGCTGAGACTCAGACGTACTCAGACGCTCAACAAACATTGCTGAGACGCTCAGACTCTCAAACGCTCACACGCTCGGATGCTCAGACACTCAAACTCTCAGACGCCTGGGCATCAACGCACTCACCCACTTAGACAGATCTGATCAGACCTTCAGACACTAACAGACGCTCAAACACTCGACGCTCACGCATTCAGACACTTAAGCTCAGAAGCTCTCACACACTCAGTCTCAGATCCTGAGACGCTCAAATCCTCAGGCGCTCATCCGGCTCCAAAGGAAAGTGCTTAGGGCTTAGGGCGGCGTGGGTGGTGAAGTTTGTGTGGGTGGTAGGGGTGGTAGTGGCGGAGCGGTGTTGCAGGAGTGGCAAGGGCGGTAGGGTGCTGGGGGTAGGGGAGATGGTGGCGCGGTAGGTATGGCAGGCGCCAGGGGTAATGCCATTCCTCTACTCTCCATTCGGAGGGTCTGGAATCTTGCAGGCTTGCATTGTCTAATATTTTCGGCCTAAGATTTCAGACCCTCGCCATTCTGTCTTCACAAGCCAAGGTTCCACACCCTGAACAACAAAAGGTCTAGAATATCACAACTGACTGAGCAATACTGAAGCAGCAACGATCCACTCTCGCGAAAGCCTCGATCATTGGCGAGTCTTGGAACGGCGTCTTACCGATGACGCCACATTTCCAAACCCGCCACAAAAGGAAACTTTAAGCGTTGAAAGATGTCCAAACAAGCATGTGTGAGGGAGTCCCACGGGCTTGACTCTCGTGAAAGCTTAGGAAAGAGAATGCCATGAGTGTCATTCTTTCCTCTCTAGAAGTGGCTCGAGCCGCTCTGCCTCCTTTGCCCAGTGTCGACTCCATCCTCGGGAGCTCCAGGTTCAGGGCCTCGCGTTGTCAGATAATGGGGGCATCCCAAAACCCCGCAATCAAACAGTCAGATGCTTAGTGTCACGGACAACGAATTCAGGAATTCAGGTGCCACCCCCTCCCCNCCCCCCCCACCCCGTATCCTCCAACCTGCAAGCATGTCAATGTGTGTCCTGACACCCGGAGACTGGCTGACTGTCTCTGCGGCAAAAAGTGGCTTTCACAAGAATCTTTTCAGGCAAACCCTTGGACATCCTTGGACCGGCTCCTTGACCGGAGGAAGTGCGAAGCTATGCAAATGTTGCTGAAGATGGCACACCTGTGCAGCGGCCTCTGTCTCCCCACTCTCGAGGAAGTCTTCCGGCACCTTCACGTTTGGAGTTTGCAGATTGAAGATGTTGTGGACTTCCATGTTCCATGCAGCCTACCATCCCGGTCGTGTTCTGAGCTGGGCTGATGACATCCATGTACTGGTTTCTGTTTCTGAATGCCGCAGAAGCATGACTTGCATCTCATCTCTGACAACTATTGCGCGCGGGCTTGTCTGACCTCTTGTGGAGAGACAGGAACTGTTTGTGCCGCTGACAACACAAATAGACCCATCAGGCGCGAAATTCGGCCTGAGCCCTGCTTAGTCCTCCCATTCACTATGCAAAAGGCGTGTCAAGCTGTTGCGTCCTGTTGCGAGATATGTCATCTGTGCATCCTGGCATTGTTGCCACGACTTGTACAACATACTTGCACAATCTTGCGCACAACCCACGCCGTTTAGCAAAAGGGCATTATGGCAACCCTTCTCCGGAATGCTCTCAGCTCCTAAACAGTTGCTTGTGCTTTTCGAGCGGGAAGGTGGGCTTTCGGAAGGCAAAGCCTGAGGCACGCCAGAGTTTCCGCCCAACCTTCGGTACAAGCTTCTGAGACCTGTCATGTTGAAGATGTCCGCCCGTTCAGGCTTGTGGTTCAACACGATACAGGTCATAGCCACAGATTGCGTATATGTGTCTTCGTTAAACTGCAATCTGGATACATGTCTGGGCATGCACTTATCGATGGCTATGCAAAGCATTTGACCCTCCTGAAGCCACTTGCTCGGCACGTGCTTGAGCCGCGGGGCAGAGCAGCTCAGAAAATGCAACCGCTATCGATCGGCTGCAGGGCGCGAGCGTGATAATTGCCATGCCTCACCCTCTACTTCTTCGGGTTGGAAGCGATGCCCGCAGCACATGTTGGCGGCTTAGCTTGCGCTGGATGTTGAGTGGAGTATCGGTCACCTGACCGACTCCAGTCACATGCTCAACAGAATTTGGGCGAGCATTGGCGGGCTCATGCCAGTCTTGAGACCATCTGGAGCGGCTTCCTCCTTGTGAGATGGTTGATGGTGGTGTAGTGGGGATCCCTTGACGACTCACTGAGGATCGGTGATGCCAGCAGCACTGTCGACTCAGACACTGCTGCTGTACCTCCAAGCTGATGACTTTGTAATAGTAATGCAGGCAATCGAACACTCAGAACGACCAAGGCGATCCAAGGCGACTGGTACCGTCGAGATCTGTCCTTGAAGGCCATCATGGTGGCCCACGTCCTATATACGGGATGGAAGGCTGTAGTTTCTTACGCTTACTTCCAGCAGTTGCGAACCGTGCAAACAGCACCATTTATCCCTGCTTTCAAGATTTCCAATCAGGGAAGCAGTCGGCCTGAGCTTGAGCCGGGCATGACGGCATGGCGTGGCCTTAAAGATGGACGTCCACGTCTCTATGAGTCTGCACATGCCACGGGCAGAAGCACACCCGAAGCCATCCGAACAGCCCCAAAAGACTCAAAAGTTGAACAGCAGAGCACCTTGTGCTTTTCGCGAAGCTCCTTGAAGTAGTGGTCATTTAAAACCTGTCTGGTGAGGCACTCGACATGAGAGTAACGAACAGACCTTCTTAGTTGAACTTGCTCGTCGAATGCCGCCGAAGCAGTCGTTCATCAAGAGATTGACTGGGGCGGAGTTTAACCCAGAAGACGAACACAAAACCCTGACTTAACTGGCTTTGGCTGACATGAACCTAAATCCTACACCCTAGACTCAAAATCCTAGGCTTCTGCTGCAAGGCACTGCTGACCCACGGTGGCCTCAACTAGGCGGCCCGCGATTTTTCGGCGGCTGGCCTTGCCATGCGACCTTTACAGCCATATTGACACTGCGTGGGCCGGGGGTGTCCCGTGAAATGAGAGCTTTTTGAATACGGATCATCGCGACTGCTTCTACATTACGGTCATGTACGGTCTTACTAACTTGTGAATCGGCCCATATCAAGCCAGCCGCCCGGGGTCCCGGCCCCTCTTGCAGGAGTGGTGTGCGTGCTCGCTCCAAGCAGTTGCACATCATGCTGCCAGCTGCCTGCGGATATCTTCTCGCTGCGTGGAAAGACCCCAAAACCCTAACCGCTAAACCCAAGTGCAACTACGCAGACTACAACATGGCAGAGCCCAGGGTTCGGGACCTCGGGAAGGGCTGCGCAGCCTTTTTCACAGACTGATTTTAAGCACCAAGACGTGGTATGGCTACAACTTTGGCGCGAAAGGCCGATCTTCTAAGTCACAGCTTCTCAGTTTGTGCTATCTTGCGCTGCCAGACGGACACAGGAGGCAGAGGCAAAGCGCAGTTGTCGTAGCATTCCGTTGCAGCGATCGAAGGCAGTATCGTTCCAAGCTGATGGGCTGAGGTCCGATGCTCTCAAAACTGACCTTTTGGCTAAAGGGCGCTTGGGGGCCATCTTTCCGTACGCTTGCAGACTTCTCCCACAGCTCCATCTCCGTCGACCACCGGCAGCCTCATGAGCTCAGAGGTTGAGGCAACAATCTCAACAACTATAGCATTCTAAGACACGGCCTTCCGAGCTTAGGGCAGCTGGCCTTGTAGCTCACGGATAAGTCAACAATTCTAGTCCTCGCTTCGAACACACCGAACCGGTAGGGCGACAATAAACTGAAGCCTTAAGTCTGCTCCTCCCCTCCTCCCGCTGCGCCCCGTCCCGCGCGCGCACACACAGACAAACACGCAGACAAACAGACACACAGACACACACACACACACAGAGACGCGCACGCACAGAGCGAGAGAGACACACACACACACACAGACACACAGACGGCATCCATCTCGCAGCCACTGACCTGTTGTTTATCAAGCCATGCTTGATGTATCGTGAAAGCATGAAGCTTTGATTCGGGGTTCCGGAACCAATCAGGACGCAAGGCTCACCAGTCTAATCTGGACACCACAGGGCGCCTGTCCTTTTCTCGAATCTTGGCACTTCAGGGGGTTGCAATCTAAAAACATGTTTTGTACTTGTAAGGGGTGAGGATTCCAGCTGCCACGACAGACCCAGGAATTTCTTATGAGGGCCACCAGCTGTCACGAAGACCCAGGTGCAACCCCCCAGGCTACCAAAAACCCCGACCACAACCGCAAGCCCTACCATGAAGCGGTGATGCAATTTTTGGAGTTTTGGTTTGCCAGGCGCAAGCCATAGCACAAAACATCATGATGGTTGCAAGGAGTCGGAAGAAGGTCGGGCAATCCTTTACGGTTTTTTGCAGTAAGCAACACGAGGTGGAAGCAAACGACATTGTGAAACGGAGTTGGCGTCAATGGCTGAAAGTTTGGTGTTTCTGCATCGACTTGTATGCTGGTCGGGAGCGGACTGCGGAGGTTGGGCACTAGGCAGCAACTAATGCGGCAACTGAAATGCCTCCCATCCCAACATAGCTAAACCAGAGGACGCTGGTGCTCGCATAGACGAAGCAGAGGACATTTAGAGTCTGAGCAGCCTCTTCCGCAGCTGTAGGCCAGTCACAAGAAAGAACGATTCCCCAGCTGCAGCCCACACCGAACTGCCAGACACCAACGTCGAATTGAGCAACAGCAAATGCCAAGGAGTTGAAGCTCCAAAGCCGCAAGTTCAGAAAGTGCCGAAGCCCCGAGCAGCAAACCAAAGTCCAAAGCTCTTCGTCCTCTCTCAGGCCCGGACTTTCAAGTCGAAGTGCCTGCAGGGCCTGGCTCTGTGTCGGCCCCGGCCCCAAGCAAGCTGCAGGGCTCCGGCAGGCAGACCTCATTCCACCAGCACCGGGCATCGTGCTCTGGGCAGCTGGTAATTTCGCTGAACGCCTCCCTCCAGGCATCCTTCCAAATCTCAGTCCACTTCGGGAAGGACTCCGAAGTAACCTCTTCCAACTCGAAGAGAGAGCACTGGCTGCAATTTTCATACTGAGCGAAGTGAAAATTCGCGGAGTTCGCATAGCCAACCACTGCCAACTTCAAGCTTTCAGGATCCCACAAAGGCTCCAGCGAGAGTGCGGCCACGTTTGCCACCATGGGTACAAACGGGGATGGCCGCTGCAACCAATAGTATTTAAACCATTGAAAATGCACTCCCAACACATGCCCATCATCGGTATCCCGTGCACCATGTCCGCCCCCCAAGAAGCTCTTATGGTCGACAGTCTTGAATCCCAAAAGCGCAGGAGGGTAACGTGAGAAGCTCCAACGGCAGCCCGCCAACTCCCAAGCCGGGCGCCAGAAGGCAACCGTGCCGCACGGGAACAAAGGTGTTGACCTCTGCGCATTCTTTAGAAGCATCTCCAATACCACCAGGGCGCCCTTGGGGCACTGCGACTTGTCCAGGAAGAGTGCCGACTCGTCCACCTCCCACTCGTCAGCCGGTGCCGAGAGTCCAAACGACAGCCAGGCCTTCGGATAGTATGACAGGTCCTGTACACGGGAGCTACCAGCGTGGAAGAAGGCGCTCGCTGATTCCTTCCGCATCCAGATCGACTCAGTGCAGACATCTTCGAAGGCAACCCAGTCAGGGAACATGAGCAAGACCTGAGAGAAGTTGCTCAAATGCACGGCGACCGGCGGCAAAGAGTAAGCAACAGGATCCCCCTTCAAGCAATGGACTCCTGCATCCTCCTGGTCTGCAGGCACAAAGCTCATCAGGCTGGGCTCTGACAGGAGAGGATCCTCCCGTCTAGCTCTATGCACATCTATGGGCTCAACATCAAGCTCGGAACGAAACAGCATCTCCACTTCTTCTGTGATGCTCTCTTTCCCCAGGTGCCACAGCTGAATTGGCCACTGGCATCCCAAACTGCGCAGGGTTCGGAGACTCGCCCATGCCAATGCGACATGCTCCCAACCTGCGGCCACCATCACCACGCCCCACATCCTGCAAACCACGCCTTAGGCCCTAGGCTTGCAAGTAGAAAAGCAACAACCCTTCTTGCGAATTCCTGTGCTACTAGTATATACGCCCGCGCTGATCATGAGCCTCTCCGATAAGGAAACGAGCGCACCATGCCAATCAGCGTGTTAGCAAGTCCAAAGAGCATCGTACATGCCAGGTAGGGACCTGTTTTCTACCTATTGGATCATGGACTTGCGGCCAGCGTACATCCCTTGGACCACAGCCAAAAGCCTCGAAACAGGAATCTATGCCTCACAGTGCCGGCTGTACTTAAGGGCCGAGGCATGTCACCAGACATTTTCACTTGGGTCGATGTGCCCTAGCAGTTGAAGCCGAACAGTCTCGACGAGCTTGCAAAAGACAGTAGCAGAGTCCAGTTCTCGAAACCAGCTACAGATAGTCAAGTAAACGAAAAGCAAGGTCGCGACGAAGGGTTTTTGTCTTGCTGTAGAAGTCTGTCCAGACTCTCGGTCAACGAACTATGACACAGTCGCGAACGCTTGGTTCACTCGATTGCCGTTGCTTGCAGTTTGGCATGGAGCGAGTTCGCAGAGATCTGCCACAGCGACATGGATTCCACAGCCTCGAATGATAACCCACCACCGGCCACTTCCAAGCTGCCGCTTGGGCTTACGAGCAGCTTCAAAATCCTAAACTATCTTATGGCAAAGCATCAAATCTTGCAGCATGATGGTCGAGCAATATCTTTGAGAACGCGAACCTGTAGTTCACAAATGCGAGACTCCCAAAGTCTAGCACGATGTAGTGGGGGATTCGCTTAGGCCCCCGACCTCAAAACGTAGTTTCGTGCGGTGTTCTGACAGTAGACCCTCTTGAACGTGCCATACTACACCACCATTCGAAGCCCTTGAGCAAAATCACGCATGGTATCTTCAGCCTGCAGTGATACAGCTCAACGCAAAAGAAGGCCTGTACCTTGAATCTCACGAAACCATCAGTTGCTCCTGAACCCTTACCGAAAACCATGGCAAATTCATATCAGCCGTGCAGGGTACTCTTCTCTGGCCGGGCGTGGTGTCAGCATAAGGGTCACAACAACATCGCTAGTGTGTAGACCAAGCTTCTCCTATTCCCTGACCAACCAACTTCAGAGTGTACCTGACCCAGGCGGGAACGAAGTTGAGCTTGAGGGAGAACTTGCACTATACCCCGGTAGACATCGTGGTTGATGATGATGGTGGTGGTGGTGGTGATGGTGCTTCGGCTGCAGGGTTGCTGTATGGATGTTCAATGGTCTAAAGCTGCTTAAGGGGTCGAAGCTGCGACAAACTCACTGTAGTCGGAGCCTCACCAAGTGGCAGACCTACACCACTTTTCTACCACTCAAGCAAGAAGCTTTCTTTAGACCATGCAATCATATGTAAGCCAGACTCACAGAACTTTAGCTGTGGAAGTGGACAATGTTCATCGAAGCTTGTGCGACGCCATCGCAAAGACCCTGCTTGTTTCTGAAGGCTCTGTGTAAACCTTCCTAGGTCCTAGGTTCAAGAGGGCTTAGGGCCAGTCTTCCACAGCATCTCTCTCAGCATCGGGAAGGTCTCGGGTCCGGGGAGAAGCGCCTGCAGGGATTCGCCCACGCCGTTCCGCTTTGCCTCCCACTGCCATACTTGCATTATGCTATGAGTGCTATGATGCGCATGAGATTCTTCACCGCACTGCAGAGACTGAGTTCGGAAGGGGCCTCCTTAGCGCTACGTCGTCAGTGACAAACCAAGTGTGATTCACCCCCAAATCCTGCTTACTATTTTGGGTGCTTTGCAATTCCGCGGAGCCTTCCGGGAAGCCGAAAACACTCGCTGTGTATCCGGAGAGCGACGGAGCGCAACTCAAAACTTCAAAGGCAAGGACACATGGGCTCCTGGGCTCGTGCTGTTGTCATGACTTGTCATGGGTTGCACTCCCAAAGCTGGGTTCAACCACTTCGATCTAAGCCATTCGCAGCCAGCATTGCTTCAAGCAGCAGCAAACCTGTAAGGTTTTGTGGATTTGGGTAAGGCCTGAACTCTTGGACCAGAAGCTGCCAGAACAACATCGCAGATTCAACCCTTGCAGATGTTCATTGCACTGCCCTCACGTTGTGTTCGGACCATTTTGGATCCAGGTGCTGGCGATTGCAGGCAGCGTCAAGTCAAGCGTATGCACATGCTGCATGCGAGTCTGTAGCGCACGAGACACAGCCCATCGCATGCCGGGGTGAAACGATGCCTTGTGCTATGTGACGCTTGTGGTACATGCATAAAATGTACCGACTCAGTGATACGTGGTGGTGACAAAGGCTCAGCCCAGCACACGCCCGACGTGCCAATCGTGCCACCCTTCTCGATTCCTGGAACAGTGTTCCCTGGAGCTACGCAGACTCGCACCAGGACGACAGAAGCTTCGCTCAATGCCTCGTGAAACGCTCGCGGATTATGCGGTTGAGCTGCCGATGCTCCCTTGCCTCCCACGTATCAGTATCAGTGCTTGACTTGCGCCGGGGATGGTGCGAAGCTCTTAGAAGCGAGCGTTGCTGGAGTCGCAACTTTCCGCGCTCGGTGCCTCTGCAGGACCAGGGCCCTAGACGGCTCTGTGTGACTTCGACAAAAACCCTCCTCCGTGGGAGCACCGGAAGACCTGCAGCGAGAACGACGAACGGTCACTTCAGCTCAAGGCTCAAGATATCTCGATGTGCAAAGCTCGGGCCTCGTGTATGGAGTGCCCGGCACGCTGGGCGCTTGAGAAACACTGTCCCAAGCCTGACGAACAGCTCGTATTTACATAATTAGGAATGCAAATACTTGGTCAATACTACTCTCGCTGCACGATGTTGTCGCCGCCTCAATCCCGGGGGTCTCCAGCACCTGGCCCTTCGCTGCACCTTCACAGTGGGCCAAAAGGCCCACAGTGTGCTAACTGCTAACCTGTTGGCAACATCATCTGCAAATGGCAAACCCAGGGTACAAAACCACAAGAAGAGTTCCCGTCACGAAGAGAAAGCCCGCTCCGAGCTTCAACGAGCAGAGGCCACCTTTTCTGGTCAGCTGCACAGAGGCCGCAGCGCGGACCTCCACCACGGCATCATCTCTTCGATCGGGACAAAGCGGACTGCTTAAACTCCGAAAACCTAGAACCAAACCCAAACCACCCCAGCAGCCCTAAATTCCTAAATCAACAAGGAATCCAAACAGAAACGAAAGAACTCTGAATCTCAGGGCGCCCGGCCGCAGAGCCGGTCATTGCCCGCCAAGCTCGCTGCTCAGCAGTCTGCGGCTGCCAGAGAGGCCCTGGGGTATTTTGGGGTTTAGGGTTTAGGGTTTGACCACAAACAGAGCATCAGCTTGAGGGTCCTTACAATACAAAAATGCGGGTCCGAGATGCTCCTGCTTTCCGGGCATCATATTCGGCCCCTTCATGTCTGAAACTCTTCCAAGGCCACACTACTTACTTGGATACTGATATTGATGTAACGTGAAATTAAAAACTGTCATCCGTGCATTATAACCTCTTCCTTCTTATCGGATACTCCGTCTGAGGCAGCCAGCTGGGCGGGTAACGCGTCCAAATCGTCTATCCTACACCCTGTTCAAGAGCAAGGCGAAGCCTGGCGAGCCCACTGGCCACAGGCCATGATCCGGCCGCTTGCCGCGGGTCTTTGGCAAGTCTGCAGTTGGGAGCTGCAGAGGCTTCGACGTTTCTGAGAAGCTTCGGTGATGAGTGGGCTTGCATGAGCTTGCAGCCCCGAGGGAGTGTCTCTCAACTTTGGCTTTGACACACATCTTCTTCACTTTCGGTTGCCATGGACAAGGGCTCGAAGACGCAGCCTCGTTGTTGGTACAGTATGATGGCAGTCGTACTTTGCATCGTCGTTGTTGCAGCACCAGAAGTAGTATCAATTCAGTCAGCATGGAGGCAATGTCGCTGTCGCTGACATAGTGACATAGTGTTGATGACAATTATGGTAGCCACGAGAAGCAGTGAAGGCAGTCATATTCATAGTTGTCATAGTTGGTGCACGACGACGAAAGCAAAACCGCAGCAGCCGCAGCAGCAGCGCCACGACGACGACAACGACAACAGCACCGAACACGCAAAGACACACGCACAACACGCCACGACGACGACGACGACCACGAAAACCACCACCACCGCGACTACCACCACTACCACCAACAACAGCAGCCGCAACCGGAACCGGAACCGCAATCACAACCGCAAAAACAACCACAACCACAACCCCGACGACGACGCCGACGACAACAGCAACAAGGTGCTGCTGCCGCTCCCGCTCCTGATTCTGCTCCTGCTACTGCTGCTACTGCTGCTACTGCTACTACGGCTGCTACTGCTGCTACCGCTGCTCCTGCTCCTGGCTACGGCTACTGCTGCGGCTGCCGCTGCTGCTTCTGCTGCTGCTTCTGCTGCTTCTGCTACTGTTTCTGTTGCTGCTGCTGCTGCTGCTGCGCCTGCTGCTGCTGCTACTGCTGCTGCTGCTACTGCTGCTCCTGCTGCTCCTGCTGCTCCTGCTGCTGCTGCTCCTGCTCCTGCTATAGCTACTGCTGCGGCTGCCGCTGCTGCGTCTGCTGCTGCTTTTGCTACTGTCACTGCTGCTTCTGCTACTGTTACTGCTGCTGCTGCTGCTGCTCCTGCTACTGCTGCTGCCGCCGCGCTCCTGCTACTGCTGCTACTGCTACTACTGCTACTGCTCCTCCTGCTCCTCCTGCTCCTCCTGCTGCTCCTGCTGCTCGTGCTGCTCCTGCTGCTCCTGCTACTGCTACTGCCGTTCGTACTACTGCTGCTACTACTACTACTACGACTACTACTACTACTACTACTACTACTAGTGATTACTCTACTACTACTACTACTACTACTGCTACTACTACTACTACAACTACAACTACTACTACATCTACTGCTACTGCTGCTACTACTACTATAGTAGAAGCCAGAAAGTTGGAACATCATTCTCCTCATGCCCTTAAGGTAAATTATAAGGGATCCTAGCACGAATCCTCCTAAAGCCATGTTCCAACTTTCTGGGGTTCACTGTACTACTACTACTACTACTACTACTACTACTACTACTAATTACTATTACGACGACGACTACTACTACTACTGCTACTACTACTACTACTTCTACTGCT
>BGNK01000045.1:0-49054 GCA_003297005.1 Symbiodinium sp. clade A Y106 | reverse complement strand
AGCAATCAAGTGCCATGCCCCCACGTAGCGCTTCGTCACCTTCTCGATGAACTCCTCGTAGGCCTGGAGCACGTTGAGGGACATCACCCCCAGCATCAGCAAAGCCGTCTTGTAGACCCGGAAGCTGTTGAGCCAAGCGGTGTGGTCGGGCGGTCCCGGCAGGTCCTTCGCCACGAAGCTGCCGTCCTGCTGCATAGTCCAAGTCTTGAGCTTGAGGGCTTTCAGGTTCTTCTTTGCGAAAGGCACCCACACTGCGAAGTCCGCGTACGGGGACAGTTGCAAAGTTTCCACCCTTCGTCTCATCGCTGAGAGTTGCTCCGCCGTGGGCTCCTGCTCGGGTGTGGGCGGACCGCCCATCAAGTTCACGTACCTCTCGTAGGCCATCATGGTCACCTTCGTGTCGTCGAGGGTGAACTCCGAGTCGTCTCCTTGGTCCAGGACGCCGTTCATCTTTATCTTTCTCTCCCCAGGTGAGGTTGTAGTCGGTGCGGTAGCCAAGGTGCTCGGTGAAGAAGAGGGTCCCGTACTGCTCGAGCTCCACAGTTGTGTTTCCACCCAGTCTTCCCAAGGCTTCCCCGAGGCCACCCATGACTTTCTCCTCGCCAGTTTGTACACTTGTCCCACCTGCGTGGCCTNTTTCCACCCAGTCTTCCCAAGGCTTCCCCGAGGCCACCCATGACTTTCTCCTCGCCAGTTTGTACACTTGTCCCACCTGCGTGGCCTGCATAACCGTCAAGTGCTCCCCAGAAGCCTTCCTTGCATTCTCCAGGGCAGCCTCCACCACCGGGGGAGGTAGTACCGCCAGAAGGCGGTAGTCGTCGGTTGGGTCCCCGACCTGGCCCACGAAAGCGTTCCACACCGCCGGGTCCACATTGTACCAGCGCACCAGGTCGGTGAGTGTGGTGAGCGTCAGGGCTTCCGAGGCTGAAGGAAACATGCAGGCCAAGCGCGAGGCGAAACAAATCTACCATCATCCTTTCAAGTTTGGGCACTTTGTGCCAGAGCTGCGGTTTTGAAACCACCACCTCCAAAATCGTCATCATGTCCTGCACAACACTCGGTCGCTCACTCACTCGTGTTGTTACGCAACAAGAAAGACGCAGATCAGCACAAAAAAAGATCAAAATGAACTACTTTCCCATGGGTCCTGCCGGAGTCGCGCATACTTATGCTCAGCTGCTGCGAGTACATTGGAACATGATGATGTGGAGCACGAGCATACCCCAACATGTCTACTGCCAGTTCACTATGACCTGCTCAGTTCTACTCGTACCATTGACTGGACAGATCCCTGCTCCCCAAGTGGAGAATCGTGCAAAGTAGCCTCAACCCGCGGCTCCATTTTAGGCGCGGATCGTCCATGGCTCGCGACCTCAGCCACTTCATGACTGATGCAGCCGCTGCACGCTTTGAGCACACTTACAGTTTACTGACGACATGTATACCATCTGTGGCTGAACTGCTGGTTCCGTGGCAGAGATCTAGTCTCGCATTGTGTTCGACCAGCCAGTCCAGTGCAAGCAAAGCTGCCCAGAGGTCTTGCAGCAAAGGTCCAAACTCCAAGATATGCGGCGCTACTTCTATGTGATCAAGGGTTTGTTAGCGCAGGGTGCTGGGGTAAATGGAAAGTATGGGAGCAAATGACCTGTTCAGGCCGCGCCTGCCGGCCCCTTTCGAGCCACACGGCCAGTGGCTCTCAGCTATGGGGCACAACTCTGGCAGATGGAATATTCCTCACAGAACCGAACATCCTTGAGACCCGTCTGACAGGGCACACTTGTTTCTGCTCCGGTCCGCGCTCTTTCAACGGGAGAGGGTTCGGGTGGGTTCGGGTTGCGGTTCTCTTCCAGGCTTGCCATGGACGGGGAGCTCTGGTAGGTGGGCCCGATGCTGAGAAGGCCCTAATGTAAACCCCTTCTAGCTGTCCGAGTCCTAGCTCTAACGACGCTTAATTCGCATGGGCACGAGGCGCTTGGCCTGGGCCCGAGGCTCGTTTACCGGCAGTCGGGCCTTCAGCCTGAACCACCCGCAGCATCAGGCCAAAGTGGGAATCTTTCCAGTACTGTCTGTTAGTAAGATCGACTGGGATGGTGAACCGTGAACAGCTTGCGATGTAGCTTCTCAAACTTCAGTACTGTAGGGAAGTGAGGTCCCACCCAACATGAGGCTGGAA
The DNA here is from genome assembly GCA_003297005.1 of Symbiodinium sp. clade A Y106. Lineage (NCBI taxonomy): Eukaryota > Dinophyceae > Suessiales > Symbiodiniaceae > Symbiodinium > Symbiodinium sp. clade A. Next base: position 46,881 of record BGNK01000045.1, on the reverse strand, counting down.
GTGAAACTAGGGTGAGACCTGCTCTGAGCGGACTCCTCAAACCCTGAAGCATGAGAAGCTGCAGTGGAGCCGATGTCTTGAACGTCAGTTTTCACATCGGGCTGTGCTTGGTACCACTTACTGCGGCAAACCACCGTCCAACGATAAAGACACTCCACGATTGTTGAGCATGTGTTTCGAGAATGAGGACAATCCCTGAAATAACATCCCTAACAACAATCTTCCTCAGAGAGACGGAGACGAACCCATGCCTCCTCTATGTAGTCTCTGCCTGGATGCATGGGCAAGAAATCAATGCCCTAGAAATGGACTCTCCGTCTCACATTTGGCAACTTATCGTTCTCAAGCAGTGCCAAGTGTTGCTAACACCGGTCAAGATCAGAGATCCAGGCGGGTCGTGTGGCATGCAGGTGAGCAGCCCGCCTTGCTTTCTTTCTTCCCTTTTTCGGCGCGCTCCGCCTTTTTGTTCTTCGTGCCTTTCTTGTCCTTCTTTGAGGCCTGCAGGTGCACGTACGTAGCAGCGGGGGGAGGGAGGGAGAGGGAGGAGGAGGGAGGGAGGGGAGTGACTCGAGCATGATGCATGTGCTTGTCTGTCTGTCTGCCTGCTTGCCTCCGTCCGGCTCTCTGTCTGTTTGCAGTCGTCTGTGTCTGTCCGTCTGAGTATGTGGGTGGCACGAGCACGTGGCCAAGCGAGCACCGACAGCTTCCGCTGCTATAGAGGCATGGGATGACTTGTCTCAATGCAACACCTTCACACTGTGGACACCGCGCCCAGTTTCTGCAGTATGGGTCAGAGTGCTGGCCTCGTCTTCGTCCTCGGACTCGATCGTCTCTGTCAAGTCCGGTGGTGAGATTGGCTCCTATGATGAGCATCAGATTGCTCGAGGAGGTAATCCGCCATGATAATCCCTTCCCCCGAATATTAACCCCCCCCCCATACAAACTCGGAAAGTGTTTTTATTACTAGGGTGTACGTTTATCCCTACTGTCACTTTTGAGGGATCTTGCTCTTCCTCCTGCTCTGGCTCTTGCTCCTGCTCCTGCTGCATTTCTTGCTCTCGCTCCGCGCTTGCTTTTGCTCTTGCCATTGCTTCTGATCTTCCTCTTGCTTTAGCTCTTACTCTTGCTGTTGCGCTCTGGCCCTTGCTCCTGCTTTTGCTCTTGCTCTTGCTCTTACTCCTGCTCTTGCTTTTGCTCCTGTTGTTGCTCCGGACCCCCTAATGCAAATTAGGATTTAAAGGGCAGGGATGGTTTCGGGAGGATTGGCCCCAAAGTGTTTTTAGTATTAGGGCGGGTGTTTAATGAATGGGGGGAAGGGATTACTCAAAGCATACTCAAAGCCAAGACGCTACTTCGGTCCGCTTGCAGCGGCACCATTGGCAGCTTCGCAAACGGCACCAGCGCTTGCAGCTGCTGCAAGGCCCACAAAGGCTTCTCACCTGCGTTCGCTTGGGGCCAGTCGTGTACATTCACATGCTGCACATCTCGGGGGTTCGGTGGATGGCCTTCATGACCAATCTCTCTGGCCAGAAGCGTTGCAGGCACGAGCCCAGTCGATCAAGACATTTGCCAAGCACACCTCGCAATGAGAGCTGCAACACGGCGCGTCCACACATCTTCGCACAGCCTTGCATAATGCCATGCTGAGGAGCTGCAACAGACACTGATTGCCCGTGGCACTAGCAGTATAATCGGCAGCACAGGCCGCAAGCATTCCTTGCAAGCACCGTGAATTCAACAAGCACGAGACTCACTGCGCGGTACGCAAGCCCTACTGTACAACACGACGAGTGTGGGCTTCTGATGACATCTTGGCCCGAGGTTCATCCACAGAGGGCTCTCCCACAAACAAGTGCAGGATCAGCATAAGCGGCTCGAAAAGCAACAGGTTCAAGAACCAACTAATCGCCAGCAGTACGATGTAGCGCTGCATCTCTGGCCTCATGAACATCTCTGGGGCAAGAGGTTCTCCTGTGTCATGCTGCTAGACTAGCAAGCGCATGAAGTCTGGACTGTGCCAAGCGACACTAAGACCAGGCGTAGTTGCCAACTCTCATCGGCACCTGCTGCAGAGGCCTCCGCCTGCTCATCTGGAGGGAGCTGGATCTCAACGCGCCCGGGCTGATCCGTCTGAGTGGTTTCCCACCTGGAGAGCCCCAGCGCTGATAGCTCTATCACAAAGCCCGGCAGGTCAGAAGACTACGTAGCAGACCTGCAGAGAAAAAAAACCCAAAGACGATGCAAGCTGCACGTATATCGAGGTGGAGAAATGGAACATGTAGAAGCACAGTCTCCACGCCACGAGGCCAAAAAGCAGCACCTCAGATTAAACATCTTCGGCCGTTTAGAAGGCCTGGTCTCTACGGTAGACCGAGTGGTTCAACGCGACACAGACAAGTATAGAGTCTAGACATTACAGAAGCATACAGAAAGGCCCTTGTTCTGCGTGGCACCAGGCTCGGGAGCACCAGGGACGGCCACCAGTGTAGCGGCAGCAGCTTCCGCTGCCGTGGCCGGGGGCACCCGCGGGGGCAGCAAAAGCGGCAGATGTTGCAGAAGACATTCCACACGCGCACCTTCAACAGGAAGGCTAGCAGCTTGGCTGAACGTGAGTTCTGGCTGTTGCGGCCTTGGCTTCTGCTGGCGCCATCAGTACAGATGGCCATGGACCTAGAAAGTGGCGCGTGAAGGCTCTGTCACGATCTTCGACCGAGAGGTCCTGCTGCCAGCAGCATGAAAGCTCAACTACGTCCGCAACACAATGCCACAGGCTCCTTCGCTCTCACGACGAAACTCCGACCCCGGCAGAATGTTTGCAGAGCTCCAGCCACAGGAGGAGTGAGCGCTGCTGCTAGCACCGCAAAGCCCACGGAGGCAGACTCAAACAAGCATCCAACCTCTGCAAGGCGAAACCTCAGCATGTGGCAATGTAGCCCATGTTTGAACACCGTGCTTGACAGTCCATCAGTCCAGACATGGAGATTCGACTCAAGCCCGTCCATGTGTCTTTCATCGCCGAGTTGCTCATCATCTCTTAGGCAGGCGGGCTCCTGGAAAGGTCGACGGTGCTCGAAGCCACCTGCTGCGCACATCGAGAGAACGCTGCCGCATGCTGCCGCTAGAGCCGCTAGAGTATTTGCACCCGGTTATTGAATCGGTTCTGAGCTCTTCAGGCGTAGGCACCCAGCACCACAGACAGCCACACCGCATTGATCCAAAGGCTCGCATGCAACATCGCAGCTCGCTCTGGTGCACTGAAGATAAAGGTCTGTGAGTCGTCAGACAGGAAGAGGATCCTGGTTTGGAAGATGGTTTGGATTGAGGCTCGCAGCTTTACAGAAGGGGTTTCAACAAGGACAAAACATGCGCCCAAATCGTTCCCAGAGGCTTGTGGTGTGTGAGGCAGGCTCGCCAGATGTGCTTTCGCCTGCACCTCCTCACCCCGTCGACGATCATGCCACGGAGCCCCCGCCTGGCAAGCTTCAGCTGTTGCCCTCAAAGCGAAGCGAATGAAGCGAGAGCCCCGAGGGCCCGGGGCCCCAGGGCCTCGGCTTTGTCGGTGGCTTAGAGGAGATCATTGCCTCCTCCGGGCGGAAACCCACCTTGGAAGACGTGCGGGCGGCCGTGCGGGGATGCGACTCAGCCCCTTTGGCCCAGCCTCTTGAGCAGCATCGCGCAGCGAGGCATCACGAAGCGAGAGCGCTTGCATGGGCGATCCTAGGCACGTCCCGTGACCCCAGGAGTCGTGTCGTGACCCGACCAGGCCCGGCCTGTGGCACTCGGCATCCGAGCGCTTGGTGTGAGCAATGACGGTGTGGCTTTAGACAAGGAGGAAGTCACCACGGTCGTGCCTGGCGGCTGTAGGCCGCCTGCATGGCGATGCCGCTTTGAGAAGTCAGTCTCACAACTCGTAGCTCCCGGTTATGGCCTGGCCTGGGCCCATCAGGGCCAAAGGTGGTGGCCTCCGAACCTCGTCGTCTTCAACGTCTCCCAGGCCATGGGCCTGGAAGAGCGTGGCCAGGCCATCCTTGGCCTTGCCGGAAAGCCCAGAAGCTCAGAGCCTTCTGCGAAAGGTTGTCCAAAGATGATCCCTGCCTGTCGGATGTCGAACCGTGCTGCTGCTGCAGAGGTGGACGCCTGTGGCAGGCCTGAGCTGCGCCATGGAGAGTTGTTGGGGCCGGGATTCCTAAAGGAACCGGAAGAGGCCGAGAGGCCTTCCGCCCGTCGCACGATCTCCTGCGCCTCGGCGGCGCAAATGGCGGCGCTGAACTCGCCTGCGAGCGGCTCTGACGCGCACCGGACACACCGCTTCAATCGTTCTCCCCTCTCCACGCTCGCTGTTCTGAGCTAAGGCCTGTGGCTCGGATCTCCGCGGCACGGCGTCGGATGAAATCCTGCACGAGGCCGAGGCATGGCGAGGCGGTGAGGCGGAGTCCGAGTGGAGGCCTTGAGGCTCAGCATGCGAGGCTAATGATGCAGTCCATCTGCTATGAGAAAACCCAATAATACGATCTCATGAGCCTGCCTTCTCCTCAGCATCGAGCTGTTGCACCTCAAGCTGCACGCCCTTCGCTCGCATGGTGCGCATGGCCACCCACCGCGCTTGTGAGCGCCAACGGACCTGAAAGGGCCGCAGGGCGGGGCACTAGCCCCCTTCTTCCCTCGTGTTTGGCGAAACGAGGCCGCTGAGGCCGCGCGCCTCCGCGTAGATGGCCAGGAGAAGGTGCAGGGTGGCCAGGAGCAGCAGCACCGGAGGAAGGAAGAGGCCGCGCAAGTTGTAGCTGTGGGCCTTGGGAGCTGCAACAGTACCATCAGCGTACAAAGGCGACGAGAGTCGAGCCTGGATCAGAGACGGAAGACCGTTCAGTGCAACTCTAGTGTCAAGAGCCTCGATGATGCGTTTCTTAATTAAGCGTAATCTATGCCTTTTTTGGCCGGAGATTGCTACGACCCTTTTTGCTGTTGGTCAATCCTAATTCCCCAACCCCCGAACCCTTTAGGGTACCCTAGCCCCCCTAGCTTGAACCCTGTGTTTGACTGCTGCTGTACTGCTACTGTACTACTGTACTACTACTGTACTGTTACTGTACTGCCACTGTACTACTACTGCAGTACTACTGGTCTGCTACTGTACTACTACAGTACTACTACTGACCACTGTACTATTACTGTATCACTACTGTAATTCTTGCTTCACCAGACCTCAGACTTGGGCGATTGTGGAGGGGAGTGGTCTTCACAATGGATGGCTTTTAGTCGCGGTAGTGCTCTTGGAGTAATAGGGGTTTGGTGTCAAGTTTTTGGCAAAACCTCGAATCCAAACCCCGGTCACTCCAAGATAACTACCAAGACTAAAAACCCGTTTCTTTCATCATACACGACTACCCTTCACAATTTACCTAAACCCATCGCTTAACAGCTCCAGGTACCTCCAAACCCTCTTGCTGTACTATACTACTGTACTAATTGTACTACAACTGTACTACACTATACTGCTACTTTAACTCCACTGTACTACTGTACTGCTGTAATGCTGTACTTTTTTTATCGTACTACCATTGTACTACGACTCACCAACTGCACATCCTTCCAAAGAGCTTCTCTCCCAGCGCGACCGCCACCCCTCTCAAGAGCTAATCTCCCTCTACAGCCCCCACCAGCGACCACCCCAAGCCACCGCCAAACCCCTCGCACACCCACAACCTTTCTGAGCAAGCCACCCGCAAACCTCTTGGAACCCCCAAAGCCCTTCTAAGTTAGTCAAGCCCGGTCACGGGCAACCCCGAATGGTCGAGGTGGGCGGGGGGTGGGGGGGCACACTCAAGACAGTCACACATTACTCGTAACGTCAAACCTCGAAGTCGATAGATTCTACACTGGGCATGCAAGGGTGGGACAGGTGGGTGATTGCTTGAAGTCTTCCCCTCGCTCGGCCTTGTCCAACCAGAAAACGGCCACTTCCCGCGTCTGAATCTGCACTTGCGGCGGGAAAGGCGTCAAGGCTGGCCTGGGAAGAGGCAGTGTACTAAAGATTCACGCGCTCGCTCCGAGGGCCCACAGCTGTTGCAAACCAGGACCAGCACCAACCCGCAACAGCAGCTGCACCAGCAGCAGCAGCTCTATCTAAAGCTTCATCGAGTTCACGCTGTGCCTGGGTTTGGGGCTTGGGGTTCTGCAGTTGGCGAGTTCTGCACCTGTGCCCAGAAACAATGGATCCCACAAGGGTCTCCCGAGCGTGACAAGAGCGTTCGAATTCTGCGCTCATGTGTGCAATTTGGGCCGTGCGGCAGCTTGGAAGCCACGGCCATAGCAGGGTGCAGCGCCCAAGCTTCGCATTCCTCGGCATTCTAGCAAGGCATAGCAATGTTATGAAAAAATCGTCAGCCGTTTAAAGCGCCACGGCGTGAACACCATGACCAGCAAACCTCTGAAAAGACAGCAGACTCGAGAACCTCTTGGAAACATGCATTTGCAGCGCGTTTTACACTTCTGGCAGATTTCTGGGTTCATGGCCTCCTGAGCCACCCTACAAAAAGCACCAAAGAAACTATGTCTACTGAGCGTTTTTGGCAAGGTCTCAAGCCTACAGGCCATCGCGGCTATTGTCGGCGTTAGCATCAATAGCATGGACAACAGCATACATGTCAATGGGTGCAACAGCTGGTGATGTGATTCGACGAGATTTCGAGCTTCAGTCGATCTACCAGTCTAGCAGAAGGAAAGCGACCGGGTATGACCGGGTAAAGATCGGTTACCAAGACTGTTTGTGGCGACATGGTGCTTCCTTGCGTGCCATGCGCTCTCCTAAAATGCTGCTCTGGCTGCAGCCATGCCTCGCAAACGACCTCCAAGTTACCTTGCTGGACAATGGGCCACTGACGGCCTTGCAACGGTGTTGTGTGTTCCGGTCTGCAGTATGCAGAAGCACTGCAAGCGGAACTTTCCGAAAATACGCCTCATGTAGAACCTAGAAGTGTGAGAAGCCTCACCATAAGTATCCCTGGCTTCCTTCCCCGCGCCTGGCTGCGCCACGAGTTCACAGCCCAAGGCCGGCACAAAGCGCCGCAAGGGCGCCGACCAGGCGACACACTCCAAGTCCATCAGAGGATCCAGGCCTGAGAAGGGCATAGTTCTTTGCTCTCTTTGCTATTCTATCCCCGACTCAAGTCACCAAAACATGGAAAGCGTAAATGAAGCTCGTTACCAGTAACAAGCACCAGGTCTTGATCTGGCGTCTCGTGAGAAGACATGAAGCAATGCGATTGAATGACTCTACGGATTCCAGCAGCTACTGCTCTCAAGCTTCCCGTGATGGGACAACAGAGGAGCACCACATGACTTAAGCAAGAACCAAGCCAGGTTTCCGCAGTCATCAGGCGGCAAGCACTCTACGTCCGGACCTGAAAGAGTAGAACGGAGACGGAGACGAGACGATCAGTGCAGAAACGGCTTCAACACAACTGTACCCGTTTAGGAAGTAATCCTATGGCAGAGAGAATGCTGCGACTGCACCACGAAACCCATCAGCGATTGAAAATCACGCGACCGCACAGCCGGAGGTAGTGTGGGAATCTGAACTCTGGCGAATGATGACACGCGCAGATTCTTAATATTAATACTCATTGTGCCTACTCTTACTACGAACATCTCGTCGAGCAAGAGTGCTGTTGCAGGGAGAGCATCGAGTCTGTGTACGGGATGTGATGTGCAGCACAAAGGCACAAACTATAGTTTTCAGGGCAAGTCGCAGAGTACAGCGACCATGTCGATGGTCGATGTGCTGGTCCAAGTCGTGGAGGTGGCAGTGGGAAGTGGTGGTTCCCAACCTGGTCCGCCGGGTGCATTGCTCCAGTAGCTGGCATCCCACTCTGATGGGAGGCCCTCCTCCAAGGCAGCCAGCACCGTATGAAGCGGTCTGAGGCCTGTCGTATCATTCAAGTTCAGCACAATGGGCTCGAGAGCAGCCAGCACGTCAGCCAGGCGCTGGGTAGGGGCAAGCGCAGGCACCTGTGCAAAGAGAAAGCAGATGAGCGAGAGAGCGAGAGGGAGAGAGAGAGAGCGCGAGACAGAGAGAGAGAGAGAGAGAGACAGAGAGAGACGCGGGAAGAGGCCAGAGTCAGAAGGATTGAGAAGCATCTTAAGCTCCGCCTCACACCAGCTGTGCAGCAGTGAGGAGGTGGCCATCCCACGGATCGCCAAGGATGAGCTAGAGCTGTCGGTGAGCCTTGGAAGGCCGTCGTTGTTCTCGAGATCCATTTGCAAGGCTCGAGTCAGGAGCTCCAAGGGATCCGAGAAGACGACTTCCAAGGTCGATAGGACAGCCCCGGAGGCCGCCGGCGGCTGAGGGAAAGCCACCACCGGTCTGGTGGTTGTGCTCGTGGTGGCCGTGGAGGAGGTGCCAGTAAACGTCGTGCTGCTGGTCGTCAAGGTCGATGGCTCTGGCGCCCAATGTCTCAAAACATAGCTTGCATTAGAAAGCTCGTGCGCCTCCACCCAAGAGTCGATCCAACTCGCGTAGATCAGAGCCATGGCATGTAGGAACACGAGGCTCCGCCTCGACATCGACATTTCTTCACACCCCTTTAAGGAGACGTGCAAAAAACAAACTTATTGCAGAGATTGTAGAGTCTTGTAGAGATTCGTCCAAGCAGCTCCGTACTCAAAAGGGTCAGCTGGCCAGGAGGCGGCAGTCCCAGGGTCAAAGCAGAGCTCCCCTGCATGGACAGCTGCACCCCAAACACGCCGAAAAGCAGAACGCCCTGCTCGTCTGCCTGAAGTTGCGATACTCGTTTACTAGTGGTAAGGAAAGCCAGGCTCATCGTTTACTAACTATAGACCGCTATCGGACATATCTCAAGTTAGTTCCTTCACGGGAACCCAGTTGCAAGCTCAGCATCAGCGTAGACTGGTAGCTCGGTCTCCAGCGTCACCCCGCTTGGACACCAGGTGTCAGTCTGAGCTTGGTCTCCACGTGAGCACCAGGGTATCTCTGTCGTGGTGGCGGAGGTCGTGGAAGATGTGGTGATGTTCTGGACAGCAAGCCATCCACGCACAAAAGCTCTTATCGTATCTAAGTCGCCCTTCCAAGGCCTGAGCTTTATGCGACCTTGGGAACCCAACGAACCCAAATCAACCCAAATTATGGCTTGTGGGTCAAGCTCCCCCTGTGAAACTACACGCCAGCCTTCCTGGCAGCATGTTTCAATTGCATGTCGGCCTGGGTTGTGGTGGAGTCTGTGCTGCTCGTGGTACTCAATGTGAGGCTTGTCGTTGTGGTAAGACTTCTGGTCGAGGTCCGACTCATCGTGCCTACAGAACCAAGGTAGTTCACATTGGGAACATGCCAAAGCTCGGCCTACCAGCCGCAGACACATGCAACGAAGCACAAGCACAGAGCCCTGCAGCCAAAGTTCTGGTCGATGAAGTGTGTGTTGATGATGTAAAGGATGCGGTGGAGGAGTAGCTACTGGTGCCTCAGAGTCTCAGAGTTCTGACTTCTGACACCAAGGCTAAGGCTCTGAAGGCTTCAGTTCTTTGGAGATTCCCCAGGCCGCCAAGGCGCTGCTCGTCGCGGTCGTGGTGGTGTTGCTAGTTTGGGTTCCAGTGTAGGTGGAGGTGGTCCCGGTGAGTGTGGATGATGTTGTGGATGTTGTCCTTAGAACTCGGGCAGTGGGCTGCTGCGCCTTAGCCCTGCTGTAAAATCTGAGGTGTGGACGTGCTTGTGGTGACAGTGCTGGAGGTCGGCACTAGGGACGGATCCGCCTCCACCTAGCATCTCTCGGGGTGCCAGGTCGAGCCATCTAACGGACATGCCAACCCTGAAGGCACCTCCAACTTCCTAACGCAAAATCCAAAAGCGACCATGACAGAAGCTCCGAAAGCTACATCAGAACTCCACTAGGCTAAGCCTTAGACCATACAAGATTCGCCAAGGCCCCGGGCAAACAACCCCGTGTCAGTGGGTTCGAGTTGGATCAAGAGTTCTGAGTTTCTGCGGGCCGCCGGTTTCCGGATTCATCCGGATTCGGAAGCGAAGTTCTGCAGACCAAGGCAACACGGCGCCTCCTCTGCTGCCTGGAGCAGTGCATCTGCAAACGTCTGCCAGCTCGGCACCTGGAGCAATTCTTTCGGCTTAGCGATCGAGGCTCGGGATGGCTTAAACCTTCACCACGGGTGCGGAGGCTTCTTCACAATAGTCCAGTTTAGTGTCCGAACTGCCACGGCTTGTGTGGAGGAGTCAGGAGTCGGATTGACGAGTCCAACGGCTGCTGACGTGGGCAGACGAGGCTCGTAGAGGATCACACATGGACACCGAGCGCAAGGCTGTGCACATCTCGTCTGCTACCGCAATTCCCACAAACTCATACAGTGCATGTGCATGGCGTCCATGGCCCTGACAGATGACTGTAGCAGCCGCGCGCGGTCAAACACCGTGCGGCACCATGCGTCTGTTGACCAGCCTGCCACGATCGCAGGCGGCAGGCAGCAGGATACTCACAGCGACAGCAACAAGAGAATGCAAGATCAGCAAAACATGATAAGAATAGGAAGGAGCAGAAGAAAAGACAAAAGACGGATGACAAGAACTGTTCTTGTCTGTTGCAAGCCTCATAAGGTGGGGCGAACCTGAGTGGGGCGACAGCCCCTGATACCAGCAAAACACAGGCATGACAAAAAGAGCGGAATCTACAATCATGGCAGCCAGTCCTCTGCCCACGTATGGCATGTATGTGAGGTCGATCTACTCAAGCAAGTCTTCCAAAGGATTGGAGCAAATCTAACAAAGATTATGTTGCTGCTACCTAGTTTTAACACATGCGTCCCGGGAGAATGCTCAGCGACATGACCCCAGACCGTTTACACTGATTCTGTTCTGGCGCAGCGGATTGCCGATACGGGCAAGTGCCGTCTGACAGCGCAGGCCGCGATCCGAAACACTGTTCAGGCGCTTAAAGGGGGTGTCTTGAGGCACTACACGGCACTGCGTGGAAAGCTGTGATTACCCCAGCTGCGGTCTTCCAGGCGCGTGCGCTTGACTTGCAGCTCTGCAAAACGAATCTGCATGTCTCGAGAAAAACCTGTTCTCAAGCACCACTTTCAACCGCCGCTGGCACAATCTCTGGTGTTCTGCTGCCATTCTGGCTGGCGGTTACACAGCGAATGATGATGATAATGATGATGATGATTGTTGTTGTTGTTGTTCCATTGGTGTTTTGCAATTCTCAGGTCTCGAGGATCTGTTTTTCCTGCACACTGTTGACTGCTTCGCCACCCGGGTGTTCACGTTTAGAGTGTGCGTTTGCCTTCCCACTGTTCCCCTGTTTGCCCAACGGTTTAAGCGACAGGTAGTTGGTAGGGTACGGGGCGTGGCTAGAAGTAAGGGTAGGAGTAGGAATAGAATATGAGTAGGAGTACTTAGTAGTAGTAGTAGTAGTAGTAGCAGCAGCAGTAGTAGTAGGACTAGTGGGAGCAGTAGTAGCAGTAGTAGTAATAATGATAGTAATAGTAGTAGTAATCGTAGCAGTAGCAGTAGCAGTAGCAGTAGTAGTAGTAGTAGTAGCAGCAGCAGTAGTAGTAGCTTAGTAGTACTAATAACAGTAATGGTAGTAGTCGTCGTCGTCGTAGTAGTAGTAGTAGCAGTAGCAGGAACGGTAGTAGTGGTGATAGTAGTGGCATTGATAGTAGTGGGCAGCAGCAGAAGCAGCAGAAGCAGCAGCACAGGACGACAGGATCAGGAGCACGTGGAGTGCAGAATCTCTTCGGCACCATGCAAAAAGTATTGAAAGAAAGTCGCTAGAACAACCAGAGGTTCAATAAGGTCAGTTGGTTGCAGGCTCAGGATCTCACCAGTGCATGCACCTACTGTAGATACCCCGATGCCCAGTGCAGATGTCTTTCATCTTTGCCTGCATCGGGGTGTTGCAAGAGAAGACCTGCTCGCACGAGGAGTCGTTCAGCCGCATTTCCTGCCCAGCGGCCTAAAGGCCCACACAATAAGCCTGCCCAGAAGATGCAGGCAGCTCCCTCGTCCAGCCTCGGCTGTCACAGGCACGCTGCACCTGCGGTGAGGGTGTGCCCGGGCCGAAGGCACACAAGGATTGCGCGGGGCTCTGCACATCCAACCTTCATGTTCCCTCCTTGCAGTCGAAGACGTGTGCCTGCCAACATGACCTCGGGCATCAGAGCGAAGCTCCGATTGATGGAGTATGGCACGCAATGCAGGGAAAGACTGGGAGAAGAGCACTTTCTGACGACTGCAAGCTTCGTGTGCCTGATACACATGCTGTGACCTTGAGCCCGCAACTCAGACCCCATCTCGCAGTTTCCATAGGATCGTTGCTGGTTCAGAGTGCCCTACCCTCCCAAGGTCCATCCCTGGGACGTCTAATCTTGATGTCGGGGACGTCTTAGGATGCAGCCGGTTGGGTCGAGGCCGTCCAGATACGCACATCCTCCAGCAGGTCCTCGAGTCCTCAGGCAGACTGCAGGAGGAAGCATTGTTGTGCATCGTGAGCGTCGTTCTCGCGTGCTTCCATGCCATTGTGCACTTTTTGCCCAATACTATTACGAGTAGCTAGTGGCAACCTACTCAGCCTCATTGTGATGGGTGGAGAAGTGTAAACCTTGAAAGCTTCAATCTTAAGCCGGAAAGCTGCAGTCGTGCCTGCTTGAAACGGCACACGGCGGCCGAACAGCTGCACGAGGGCTGCTTCCTGCAGAAAAAGAATGACGTTGCGGTCGTGACATTCACCACCCCAGTCCCGCCCCAAACAAGACTCGCGTCATCTTAGAATCGCTCGAGCAACTGTCCCACCTTCGCCTGACTCTGGATCCTGCGCTCATCTGCCACATGGTCATTGCCACTGCGGTCTTCCAGGCGTCGAGCAGGGGCCTTACACGTTCTTTGTGCACATGAAACCGTTTACCGTTGGGAATTGCCATTGCTTTGCTGAGGTTGAGACAGCTGACGACTGGGAAGATGTGACTGGACGCAGGCAAGAGAAGTCAGAGAACGAACCTGGCGGAGATTCCAGCAAGCTCAAAACACTCGGAGCAGCATCACAAGCGGAAGGAAGGGCTTCGGCCTATGGATGAGCGGGAGGCATTGCAGCAAAGCTCCAGCCGGTCCTCCACAGGAGTCCGAAAATCACTTTGGGGTTGAAAGTTTGGATCAACGATTCATGATTTAGACATCCCGCCTTCGTGGGCCGCAGGGCTTCACACCGATTCGGCCGTGGCAGTTCAGGCACCTGCAAGTCGGAAGGAAAGCAGTTACACCAAAAGCCCTGAGGGTGCAGAGAGATGGCAAACCCCATGTGCAGCAATTACGACAATCTACGACAACAGTGATGGCATCGGTGACAATGCTGATGGTCATGACGATGATATACCATGATGAACATGATAATCAGGATGACGATGGTCATGATGATGATAACGATGGTGATAAGATGATGATGATGACGACGATGATGACATCACGACAACAACACCACCACCACCACCACCACCAACAACAACAGCAGCAGCAACAACAACAACAACAACAACAACAACAACAACAACAGCAGCAGCAACAACAGCAGCAGCAACAAAGCAGCAACAACAGCAACCACCAGCACTACCGCGACCACAACACCAACACCAATAAACACACTGACACCAACAACAGTGCAAACACCCAAACCAATAAACACCACCAACAGCAACACCGACACCAACACCACCACCAGCAGCAACAACAAGAACAAGAAGAAGAACACCACCACCACGGCAACAACAACAACCATGACACCACCCCCAAGCCACAATCAAAACAAGGAGGACCACAAGTAGCACGATGACCACGAGCACCACGAGAACCACAACATGACGACATCAACAACGACAGCAGCAGCAGCAGCAGCACCACCACCACCGCCACCACCGCCGCCGCCACCACCACCACCACCACCACGACAAAAACAACTGACAACCACCAGCAACAGCAACAGCAACAGGAACGGGAACAGCAACAGCAAGTGCAGCAACAGCAGCAGCAACAGCAGCAGCAACAAGAACAGCAACAATAAGACAACGATAGCAACGACAACAACATCGACCACGACCACGATTGCCACCACCACCACCACCACCACGACGACGACGACCACGACAGCCACGACAACAACAACAACAACAACGGCAACAGCAACCAACAGCAATAGCAACAACACCAACGCCAACACAACGCCAGCAGCACTGGAAACACCAGCAACGCCCACATTCAAACACAACCAACACAACCGCAACCACTGCTAGCAACCTGGCGACATCTGGATCAGAATCCAGAACATCGACTCGAAGATCTTCTCCTAACAGATTCAATTCAGTTCGCAGTCTGAGCACGCTGCCATAAAGTGATACCGCAGCTTGGTCAGGTTGGAAGTCGAAGTCTGCGAGCTCTCTGCCAGCAGCTGCAGCTGCACCTCAGCACAATAATCGATCACATTTCGTGGGCTGGCTTGAGGGGGCACTTCTGCGTACAAAGTTCAACCTTGCTTGGGTCTTGCTGACGTAGCACCACGTCACTGTGCACACGCACAGAAGGATCCATCTTCGAGTAGAGGTTGTGACCTGGCCGAGAAGCTGTAGCCTCAAAGCACACTGGAAAGGGCCTGCTGAGGCTTCGGCTCTTGTTCTTCCATCGGAGTGCTCCCAGTGGTACCTGCCACTGCGCACAGACGTAGAACAACAGCTTTCTCTCTCTCAAGAGCTATTCAGCGTATCGGTATCAACTTGTGGCGAACTGCTGCGATTCGGATTCGGAGATCCGACCCGGAAGCATTGGCAAAGGTTTCGGCTGGAATGGCTTCATCTCATCCAGCATTCGCCCGTGCAGCAGCAAAACTCCTTTCGTCGGTGCCCTCCTCGTACCTTCATTCCCTTCTTCGCTCCCGAGCTGCGGACTGTCTCGCTTTTCTCCGTCGCTCTGCGAGGCAGCGGGGCTGGTCCAAAGCAGCAAGATGCTGTGGTCACAGGCAGAGTGCCTGTGCCTTTGACTTTGCCCGCTCGCCAAAGCTTGCCACGAGCTGCAGGAAGTTCCACGAAGACTCTGGTCCGGCCTTTCGCCTGCCTCACAAAACGAACAAAGCCTCAAGCGCCTCAAGCTTAGCAGCTTGGCAGTTGAAGGGCATTCGCATGAGTTATTGAGGAGCTCCTCTTCATTTCCTTCGCGAGAAGTTGATTGCTTGCTATCTATGTGCACGTGCACGAATTCGTAGCCTCACACTTTCCCTCGCCTCTGAGTCGACTCCACAATGTGACCTCAATTCTATGGCCTTCTCATTCCGCGTTGTGAGAGTGGGAGAGCATCCGAGCATTTTCGATGGATGGCTTTCTCGATGCATCGCGGAGATCCGGTGCACTGCAGCGCGAGCTTGGTAGGACAGTCAAGTTATCGAGCCCAATTCCAGACACAAACCCAGAAGCAACCTAAAAAATCCCCAAAGCGAGCCTTCTAGTTTGAAATGCTGATGTGATCAACACAGGCTGCCGCCTTGTATGGAAGAACACCAGGAAGCCTAGTGCCAGAGATAGTCTCATCTGACCTCAGCTGGCTTTAAAGAGTCTACAAAACAATTCTGCATATTGCTGCAGCTTCTTCGAGTTCTTGTTTTTTAAGTTTACCCGTGTATAGGAAACAATATCCCTGTTCTGGTGAACAACGATCCAGTTCAGTCTGGAGGACCGAGGCCACTGAGGCCAGCACGCCTGGTACTCCAGCTCGATCCGCCTCGGACGAACGGTTTGTGTGGGTTCGTTTGCCATCCCGCCTTGTTTCAGCCGTATCGCGTCCCGAGGGAATCCAGTGGTACGGAGGCGATTCCCATCCTGGCGAAACGAAGATCAGATTGAAGCCGTGGAAACGAGCGGCGCGCTGCGGAATTTCTCAAGACCTGAAGCCAACGGGGAAACCTGGCCTGCCCTGCGAGGCATTGGTCTCCATGACGCTCCTTGGGGAAGAATTAAAAATTGAATCTATAAGGTTTTAGGCGATCGATCGCTTGGGGGCCGAGTCACGGTGCGGCCCAGGAGGCCACCATGGGCAAGGCATCCACGCTCCGAGCGGCCTGCGCGGCGCGAGGCTCGGCTGACGACAGACAGACAGATCGCTCACCTTCACGCTGACGCGGATTCGACGCTTCGCTTCGCTTCGCGGCTCCTGGCCAGGGTGGACTCCTGCCAGCAGGGCAGCGACGAGGCGCTCGCCGAGCGTCTGCAGCGCTGCCAAGGTGCCCTGCCAGAACGCGGAGAGAGCAGAGAGAGCGGAGAACAGGCGGAAGAGGCGGATAGAGGCGGAACACGTGGATTCCGGCGTAGATGCGATGCAGAGGCAACTTTAACTCTGCAGCTCACGAAGCGGAACTCTCCATCGCCTGCTGCACCAAGCGCCAGTGCTCCGCCTGCGCAGACAAGACATGACAAGAGCTCGCGTGTTCCTTGGCAGTGCATGCCGAGCGCCTGTGCGAGAGCGGCTGACACTTCGCTCGTGGGAGCACCGGTTTCCTCCAGAGAGCGTGCAAATTGAGATGCGAGCTGGGCTAGCTGATATCGAGCTTTGTGCAATTCCACAGCTGTTTGCCAGTCTGTGCTAAGCCACACTACCAGATTCGTTTCTCCTGTATTGCAACAACGCAACAAGAGTCTGAGTCTGGCAGTCCTCCAGCCATAAAGCTGCCGCCAAGGCTGGCCCGGGCTGGGGAACCCGAATCGAGCTCCCGTTCCCTCCGTACTTGGTGTTGTTCCTGGGCTCCAAGCTTAGACTCTTAGACTTAGACCCTGGGAAGCCGTGGAGCGGCGAGCAAGTCAACAGCTCTCACTCTCTGCGGTCTACACTAAACAGGATACATGTTGGCTTGAGCAGAGGCTCCAGAACAGCTTCAACAGCTCTCGCCAAAGGATGTCCTGAAAGCATTGTTGCGAAGAGAACTAGTGCTAAGATGATCGAGCACTCTCAGCAATCCAAGATCAGCACTTCCAGCAGCAACAGTGTCTCATCTTCGTACTTGCCGTGTCATGTCCGACAGCAAGCTCGTGCTCAAAGGTGTGAGTCACGGCTTCAACGCGTTGGGCACACGGAGGCTTCGAAGGGAAGCCGGGAGAGGAACTCTCAGTCACACTTCGCCATCGACAGTCCAATCCTTTGATGACGGCGCAGGGTCTCCAATCCAAGGGCTTCCTGCTTCTCCATCTGGCGTCCAAAGTCTGCACTCACCTCCTCCTATCAAGCTTCATAGGCTTCGAGCGGGCCGTTGTCAGTTTCGGCTGCATTGTTGCGAGCAGGCACACCTCATCCCCGTGCTTGAGATTGCTTCTGCCGCGGTCGCAGCAACATTGTCGCACAAAAGCAGCGACATGGAGTTGGTGGGGCTTTAAGCCTTCAGGGTCTTATTGGATGTCCCATTCCCAAGGTTTGCATGTACCGGAAGCCCTGGCCTTCTCGTTTCTCAAACCCAGGGTCTCGCTCAGCGACGGCTCTTGGCCAGAACGCCTCAGCTCGTCGACCGAATGCGCCGAAAGTCCGATATGGACGGAGACTTTGCGGCCAGAGGCACCCGAAGCCCAAGAAGGTGCCTTCGGGCACCGAGCACGGGCATGGATAGGGCTCCTGAGATGATTGGAGTCCAGTTCTGTGCGGTAAAAACGGCCGGTTTGGGGTCTCGGGGGTCTGATAACATGCGCTGCCGGCATAATGGGCTTATAAGGAGCTCGTGTCGGAGCTTTCTTGACTTTCTGCTCTGAGATATCTGCTCGGCATGCCAGCAGTGCTGGAAACACCTCTGCTCTGGTGTGGCTTCTTGTTAGTACATGATGTAACATCGTTTGTTACTGTGTCCCCGCAAGGACACTCCAACCAAGTTCGTACGGTGAAGCCGTTAAAGGAATCGGGCCGGCATGCCATGATCAATATGAGCAACTGCAAGCTGTGGGGAAAAACACCAGCTTGAGACATTCGTCCTGCTTTTCGTGGTGGATACTGCAACTGGCACGTACAATGAGACAAACCGCGAGCGCAAACCTTCTACATCCTTCTGCTAGAGTCCAAACTCCAGAACAAGGTCCCCATGCTTCGCGAAGTTGACACTGCCGAGCAGCCGAAAGGCCCAAGTTCAGGTTCGCACGGCAGCTCACCTCCACGCCTTCAGGCATCAAAGCTTGGGGCTTCTGGTGCCTTGGGCCATGTGAGGCTTCGCTTAAAAAAGCAGCCAGCTAATTAGTACCTGCTCAGACCCTGGCCACTCGATGTGGCCGTGCTTGGGTTCAGGTAGATGTCGGCCTTGCATACGATTCAACGCCAGGCTCTCGAGGAGTTGCCAGCTTGTGCTGCCTGATACTGTCTTCCGGCCGATGGGCACGTCATCTGAACCTGCGCTTTTCGGACAACTGCATCTATCATCGGAAATCACCGTTTCTTGCAGAACACAGCATGCACAGCGCATGTGACAACATGATGTGGATCATCGTTCACTCCTGCACAGTTGCTCTCTGCAAAAGTGAAGTCTAACGGCGTTGCTGAGAAAACGTGACACTCGCCAGGCTCGTCATTGATCCTATCCTTTCGGGTTGGGATCTTTCTCACACGTGTACTTATCATCTCAGCCTCAATCCAACATAGACATTGACATTATCCGACACTCAAAGGCGGTCTGAACTGCAAGAGGCAAACGTCGATCCAACAACTGCCTGCAACATGTGCTTGCTTCACTTCGCAGTCCGAGTTCCGCCAGATTGGGGGGTTCCCTAAGCTGAATCGCCGCCTGTGACCCATCCAGCAAAGACTTAAAGAGGCCCACCCGAAAAACAAGCCACTATGAAATTATGCACAATCCAACCACCTGGACCGCAGCTACGATCGTCTAGACAGTACACGAGAAACTGCGATCTCCACGGGTCGGCAAATCAGGCTGAGATACCCATCTGATTTCGACCTCTCTTAATCAGTCCGTCTACTATTCAGGTGCAGACCGATATGTACATGCGCGCGCACACACACATGCACAAACAGAAATGGGTGGTATGTAGAACACGCAGCTACCATCTGTGTAAATCGACCTCGGAGCTCGCAAGGTCGTAGCAGACCGTGGTATTTGTCCCGTTGATGGGTCGACAAACCTGGCGATCGCACCAGAATCAGAACCTTCCACACCTGCGTTCAGAATATGACACTGTCCGGCCGGGAGGGGTGAGGACGGCGGACAAGGCACGAACACCTGGCATCCACACTGCCATCATCTCATCATCATTCACCATCATCGGCAACATCACCACCATCTCGGGATGTCCGCTACCACCAGACAAGACGATGCAGTCTGCCAACCTGGATATGGCAGCCTGCAAGAATGTCACTTGCCACCTAATAAAGACCTATCAAGCATTCTAATCCCTTAGGCTCAATAGAAGTCACTCCGGCAAAAGAAACCTTTCGACATCCTCTCTGACGCGGCCCCTGTTGCCCCCCGCCGTCCTCACTGCTGCCCAAAGCTGTAAGCAGCACCGTAGCAGGTGCTGGCATCTGAGCCATGGAGTTGCTCGGAGCCTTCCGAGCTGCAAAGACAACGATCATCGTTTTCATCTTGCTACTGCGATTGCCGCGACTCTTCTTTTGCACGTGGCTGCCAAAACGGAATGCGACCATCACTTGTACAGCCAACTGCTACTGCTGGTTGCTAGCAAGACTGGTGACCGTTTGGCTTGGGTTGTTCGTGGCGGTAGATAGTACAGAAACAAGTAGCACTACTTAGTACCAGTAACGTGACTAGTGCGCCTATTGATTACTGATAGTAATAGTACTACTACCTGAGCTACCAGTATGCGTGAGATGAGATTAGTATCCATAGCTCTACTCGTAGGAATACAACTCCTCCTGCGCCTGATGCTGCTGCTGGCTGGTGGTACTTGTACTTCTACAACTACCCCTACCCGACCCCGACCCCGACCCCCGACCCCGATTCATTAAACCAACAAAGCTATAAAGTCTCGTTTCGTGTCAATGCAGGTGTTTTAATAGCCTCGATTGCGATCGAAGGTCCACCTGGCGATGATGACGACCATGACGACGGTGATGTCGCAGACGACATATGGCTGGTCATGAGAACTGGGGAGGATAATGCCGATGATAAGGATGAGCAGGAGGAGGAGGGGAGGACAAAGACCAGGACGACGATGATGCTGACATGCCGGATTTTCAGATGATGGCCATCATCAGGGCAACGAAAATGGCTGTGACTCTAATTGTTGGAGTTTGAGGAGTGTGAATGCCAAGTCCCAAACCCTGTCCTCGTCTGGGAGGCATGCGTAGATCCGCGACATCCTTGCATTTGGAACTCTGACTGACTCTGACTCCCTCTTGCGTGTGTCCATGCTCGCTGTCTCTACTGGGGCCCGCACAAGGCAGCTGTGTCTGTGGCAGCGACGCGCAGCGCCGCCTTCGGCAGCGCCGCCAGGCCTGGACTGTGGCGCAGACATTGCGAAGCTGAGGGCGCCTCTGGGTGGGCCCGGTGGGCCTGCTGCGAGGCCGGTGATGGATGCCAAGACATTCAAGGAGACCCGCCTAGGAGCACTGCAGGCATGGGAGGTAATGGTTAAAGCGGTTAAAGTTAAAAAGCTTGCCACAGATGCACCTGACAGCTGAGGTCGCCACCGACAGTCCTCGCAAAGACGCCCGAGCAGTCTCATGAGCCTGGCCAGTGCTCCTGCAGCGCCGGCTTTGACGGGGTGAGCAACGGTATGTAAATTGCCCAGTCATCTTGTCTTCACCACAGCACGTACAGCAGCTAGCCTTGCTGATATGTGATCCCGAGCACCTGCATGCAAAATCTTTGAGGCGACGCTGCAGTGCTGTGTGTTCAGGGTGGCCGATGCTTGCCACAGTGTTACCACTGCGACTCTCAACCACCATGCGGAGTTGAGCTCCAGAAACTACAGGGACATGTTTTAAAGCCCGGCCTGCAGCTGGTGTGCCGAGCCCAAGAGGCCCTGCAGGGCCTCTGTCACCGTCTTTGTCAGGAGTTCCTGCGACTGGGCCTGGATCAGCAGTGCTCGTACCGACGGCTTTGAAGGGACCCTGAGGTTAAAGGACCTTCGAACCGTGAAGGCCCCTGTTTGCACAGTTTGTGTCCTGGTCATCGGCCTGGCCCTGCAAGTAAGCTTGAACCCGCCTCAAAACCGCATGCTGCAAACCTGCCAGCCGTAAATATCTTGTGATGCTCATCCAAAACTTTCAGTCCCCGTAGATGCCCCTTCAGTTTGCTCAACCGCGACCACCACCGCCAGCATCACCACCACGACGCTGCGAACACGAGTACCCCGACTACCAGGACCACGAGACCACCAAGAGGCCTTAGGAGACTCCCCAGAGGCAAGTCGCCAAAACTTGCGAGAAGGAGTACGGCCCAAAGGCGAATTCAGGATCACCGCCAACATATTTCCCGCAAGTACTGGCGATTCAGGAGCGCGGCGACTTTTCCCACAAGCACTGAGTGGATTCTGGAGGACTTCCAAATCCTCCACAGAGTACCAGCGCGATTCAGAGTTTCCAGCTGATCCTGTGTAAATGACATCTTATATGCACCGGGCCACAGCGCGAGCCGCGTCCCGGGAACGTTTTTACCTGCGCACCACGCTGCCACGTGGGATTGCTGTGAGACCGCGGTGCTTGTCGGGATATCACTGCTTGGAGATCTACCCTAACCTACTGGTAACTGATGGTATCTGACTAATTCGCCCCGGCCCCGGCCGAAGCGGTCAGAGGTTCGTACACGCATTCCCTCTATTCCCCACCTCTTAATATGACCTCCTCCAATGGATGTGGGCTCTCCTACAGTAATACAAGGCAGATGTGGCCTCAAAGGTCCGGGACTCACAAGCCTGGCCCTGCCAGCCGATGCTGCAAACACAGCGAGTCCAACCTCAGGAACTGGGGTCGGGTGTAGGGTTCTGCTGCCTGGTTGTTCGCAATACATGGGAGAAACCGAGACGGGGACAAAGATGGAGAGATAGAGACAAAGATAGATCGTTAGATAGGTAGACAGATAGATAATAGATAGGTAGGTCGGCAGGTAGGCAGGTAGGTAGGTAGATAGGTAGCTAATAGGTGGGTAGTAGGTCGGTAGGCTGGTCGGCAGGTTGGTGTAGTTAGGTAGACAGACAGACAGACAGATAGAGAAACAAAAATGGAGAGGGATGTCGTAGGTCGTAAGTATTGTTGATCTGCATATGCTGGGCGGCTATGTTTTCCTTCGCGTACCTATGCACGACGTGAAGGCATGCATCCGCACATTACCCGCGATGACGAAACCGTTGAACCCTTTACCCTCAAACCTTACAGTAGCCCTTAGGGCCTTAGGGTTTGCGGTACCGAGGAGCTCTGCACCTGCACCAGCCTTTCCCCGCTGGAAACAGCCGTGTTTGGGCTGGCCTTCACGGCGAAGTGGCTTGGGTGCTGTCGTCACGGCTTTTGACAGTTGCATCGTATGTGCGAGGTATGGAATTTCTTGCAGCCACAACTTCAGACGCCGCAGGCTTTGCAAAGGATGGGCTTGATGTGCAGCTGCCAACAGGCACTCCAACACTTGCTCCACTAATCCATTCTGGTGGCAAGCGGGAGCATAGGTCAAGTCGTTTCACGCTCTTGTCTCAGCCGGGAGGCATTCGCCGCCACCACGGTATTGCCGACCATCACCACCTTACTTGCTGTGTCTCTTTTGCAAAGGACACGCTGGCTGACCCTTCAGCGCGACACGTAATCCGGCTCCGGACATGCTCCGTTGGGTCCGCAGTCCTCTCAATCAGGTTTGTGATTTCGTGGAAGTGGGCAGACCGTGGAATGGAAAAGATGGTTCATCTGCGTGTGAGGGTACTTATGCAAACACATACACACACACACACATATGCTAGTATACATACTATATGCCGAGCACCTATGCCGTGGTATACCAAACTCAACGCGATACTACACACCTGGCACTATGTTCGCGGGGACATACATGATGCATGAATACATGCTCTGCTTGGAAAGACGAGCGTACACACACACACGCACGCACGCACATGCATCCACACATGAACACATACGTGCCTACGCAACTACATACATACACGTGCTCCATCCTGCTATGCATACATGCATACATACATACTTACTTACTTACACACATACAGACCATTACATACCATTACATGTACATACCGTTTAAATATCGTTACATACCGGTACATGCAATTACACTAAATTATTTACATTTCATTTCATTCCATCATGACCAAGAGACCACCTGGAGACCACCAAGAGACTCCACGAAGAAACCAGCAGGAGATCGCCAAGAAGACACCAGGAAACCACCAGGAGACCAGGACATCACCAAGAGACCAGCAGAAGACCAGCAGAAGACCAGCAGAGGAGAACCACAAGGACACCGTCTAGAGAACGCCAGGAGACCCCACGACAAGCACTGCGACCAATACGAGATGCCAGGAGACCACCAGACCAGAAGATCCTAGGAGACCACCAGGAGATCCCAGGAGACCAGCAGAGCAGGAGACTACCAAAGCACCAGGGGACCACTGGGACACTGCCAAAATGCGTTCCCCCAAATATTGGCGGCACCCAAGTGAAGCTGCTTTCCCCAAGTGCTGGGGCGTTTCGGGAGCAGGACACTAGCGACACCCCGAATCACCCCAAGTAATTACTGCTGCGGTTCAAGGTTTTCGAGAACCACAAGACACGTGGTGCATGTAGCAATTGTTATTTGCAATTCTGGCCCTGGAGAGCGCCCAGCACGCAGAACCCTCTGTGAATAAAACGATGTCAGCGAAACGTATGTACCGCACCACAGCGGGAGACGCGCTTCCGACGCATGCAAGTACTGAGACGCAGGGACAGGGTTTGCAGCATTTGCTGTAAATATAGGACGCTGGGAGCAATTGTTCCGCACGCACGGCTCAATCAATTCTCTTTACACTTGTAGCAAGAACCCCATAGTATTTTGGGAAACCTATACAATTACAATACAACACAGTACTACAACCAACACACACACACAATCACTCAATGCGTGTGCGCACATCGTGCATGCATGCGCGCACGTGCACGCACACACATACACACACAGATAGAGACACACACACACACACACCAAGAGAAAGCGAGACACGCTTACACAGACTCACGGACACCCTGAGGCGCAGAGACATAGAGACACAAAAACACAGCGACAGAGAGAATCAGAGAGTCCTTCGAGCAGTTGCTCACAGTGATGTTGTCCGCATCGCTCAAAGCTGCAAACGCCACATCCTGATCCCACCAGAGGCAGCTCTTCTTCTTGCACACCAATATCATCAAACCATGGAGGCACACTCTGCTCAGCTCTGCAAACGCAGACTCGGTGCTCCCTTTGACTGGCAACTTGGGCAGGATTCTGGAATCGTCTCTGGCTGACCCCAGCAGAACTCGGAGCGAAACGTGCCCGTGTGGAGGCTTGAGAGCCCTTTCGGATGACCCCTTCTCCCCTCGCCTGCCAGAGTTGCAGCTGCTGGAGGGGCTCCAGATCTGCACCCGCTGCTTGGATCTGCGCGATTGACTCCCCAACCTTCCTGCAGCTACAGGCTGGAGATGGGCTCAAGAGCCTCTGTCGATGCTCCCGGCTCCTTGAAGAGTAGTCGGCGGCTGACATCCGGCCCTGTTGAAACTCCTGTTTCCAAGAAGGCTTAAGTCTTAGGTGCTCAGGCTCAGGCGTCACATAAACCGAAGCCATTTACACCACATCAGCTTAAGTTCATAAGCTGATGTGTCGAATGTGGACAGGCGGCAGTGATTGCACGAAGCCCGCTCTCCTGGGCCGGGGCGAATGGGCGAATGGAATGCTAAAAAAGACCCTCTTCAGCATAGTCCGAGTCCCCGCTTGCTGATGCCGGGGTGCATCAGAAGCACTCGAGATCAGCTGGACCGTCCTAGGCTGCAAAAGACTCAGAACTCTCGGGGCTGTCGTTCCTCCGGCATGCTGCTGCACTGACAGAGGGCCGAAGCATCTCAATTTCAAGCCCCCACCGCCACCGAAAAACTGAAGATATTCACTGAAGGCTCTCCGGCGCAGTAGCGGCGAAAGTACCACGTCCGTCTCGAACCTGGACTTCTAGCTTAGTGTTCCTGGACTTAGCAACTTCGGCTTGAGAGGCCGGGTGGTCGATTTCAGAAACATGCTGGGGTCCTATCGCGGTCCAGACGGGTGCATATTGGGGTCTGTCCCATTCCCGCATCAGTGAGGGTCCTGTCCACGCAAGAGCAGCTTCTCCTCTGTGCGGGGCAGGAAAACCACCTTGTCGCGCGCTTGCCGGAAAATTTGGGTTTTTGCTCTAGAGCTTCGAGGAGAGGAAACTTCCATCATGGTCTACGACCGCATAGCTTGAACTTGCATGTCGTCTTTACTTGACCCAGCTGGCAGACTATTGGCTAGCAGGTCAAGGAATGCGACTTGCAGCTTGGAAGCAGTCAACTTGGGCTCGTAGGACCAGTCGCTCAGGAACAATCGGCGCTCGCCTCAAGTGACTGGGCACAAACAGAAGGGAAGTCAGAAAACTTCAAGCAAAAACTCCCTTCATTTCCCCAATTCCCGTGACGGCCTTGTGCTTGCAGGTGGGCAGCCTCAAAGCGGTACCTCGACACTTTGGGGCAAGAGTCGTTCGGGGCTTCTGGCAAGCATGCAGTTTCGCGAGGAATTCTTCTCTGATGCTGGGGACATCTATTCACATGCATAGCACCTGGCATGCGATTATGCGATTAAAGGTATGGACCTTGGTGAAATGCAACATGCCCGCATGGGGCAGCACTGGAGGGGTAGAACTTCTGAAGACCAGCGCATGTTCTCCAACATGAGGGTCCGAAGCGGCGAGTTCGCCTGCCGTCACACGTGTCCCTGAAACGTTTCGCTTCTAGGCATGCCACACTTCGTGCAGCCAGCCATCGTGAGTAGCAACTTTCAGGAACGAATCCCTACAGCATTAAAGATGGCACTCAAGAGTAATGTCGGGCATCGGCATTAGCAAGAAGAGCAGCACAAGGGAGCCTGGCTCTCTTCCACCTTGAGGTAGCCCGCTGCCGGCGGCAAGTTTACCGCCAGGACTGCCTTCGGCAACAACATGCAACAATTGTGGGATTCGGGTGTGGTGTGGGCTCAATCCGAAAGAGTGGGGTGTCTCGGGCACACGCCGTCGCGCGGTTGCATTGTGCCCAAATCCAAACAGTCTTTAAGGCCGTCGAAGATCTTAACCCCCTCGAAAACACATACAGACACGTGCCTCTATATGCGAAAAAGCCAGCTATGGGCTTTTCGTATGTGCAAAGGCTCGCACGCAGCCTCTATAATATGAAAGTAATTCTCACGTTCGTTCGCTTGCGTAGACATGATAGTTTGCCAATCCCTCTCTCATCTTACTCCCGAGCATCTTCCTCGGCAGGTATGTCGATGTTTGTCCATCTCCAACTTTATCTGCCAGCTCAATGTTTCCGACTGAACCATGCAGTAATGTGCATAGTCTGCAACATGGAAAGGCGGCGCCTCTTGCCGCATCGTGCGCAAAGGCACCTTGAGGCACGAATCACAGGTTGCGGGCTTGACACTTCACATGCCAGGATAGAAGGGGTTGGAGCTGAAGCATTGAAGAGTGGTGTCGTCAACCTCTGCTGCCTGCCTTTCCCGACGACGGTACCTGGCTGCCTGAGCGCCGAAGTCGAAAAGCCTACAGCCCCACCCTTGAGCGGCGCCGAGAACTGCCAGTGACCCGCTGCCAAAGTTGGTGTGGAAGAGCATGCCAGCTCCCTTATCTTAGGCTAGCTCCAACCCATGAAGGATCTTTCAAGCGGACTTGATATCGTCACCTGGCTGTACGGAGTGCATTGCCTGCTCCCGCACCCAGCTCCTTGACTGAAAGCGAGTTCCTAGCTTTATAGACTCTCGTCATGACAAAAGTGGTCAGCAAAACCTGGCAGCAGTCGTTCGCTTGGCTCTACTTTTTCAAGTACAGATGTCCAAAGAAGGGAAGCTGCTTGCAGCTAATGCCAACCAAATGTGTGAGCTTGGCCTGAGGCATTCTGGATTTGCACTACGAGAGGAAGCGCCACGAATAAGACTGTGACCGTAGGCTCTCAGTTCACGGTTTTGAGTCGCTGACTCAGAATCCCATACTGATCCGGTAGCTCTTGGCTCAACAATGAAAACCTTCCTTTGCATACCAGCCTGCGAAAACCCAAGGCTCGGCGATCAAGACCCGTTCGTCTTGAAATATCCGAAAACCTCAGCCTGACGCGCAGGCCCTAGGCCCTGGACCACGACCCAGCTCGTCTCAAATTGCGTTGGCTCCAAACCCAAGACCACTTCAAGCAGAGACACAGGGCAGCTGCCGGAGCCTGACCGGACTCTTCCTAGTATCTCTTTCGAGCTGATATTCTACTGATTCCAACTTTGTCGCCATGGCAGTGGAATCAAATCTTCTGGTTGAGAACTCTGGGTCCTAGGTGAAAACGCCGAGAACACTCAGCAGTGGAGGGCTTTCGCAATATGGCTCTGGTTGTTTCAAGTTTAAGCCCTCTTGAATGATTTTAATGCTCAGAGAAGCAGTGGGTGCATCATTTCTGACAAATGAATTGCCCTAGAGCGCTGTGTCAATTCTACCATGCTCGTATAGCTGCTTCGTTTTCTGCCTTACTTGAAGTTTAACCCAGGCACTTGCACACAACCTGGGCCCTCAGCCAGCAAGGTCGAAGAGGTCCTAATTCAGCTTTGCTTTGGGATGTGCTCAGTTGTCCGTCCTGAACTTCAACAGTCTTGAACAAGCTCACGGAAAGGCTACACGAGTGGCACCATGCGGCCATGCCCTAGACAATCCCACCATCCATGGGGGGGACTCCAACTCTGAAAATGCTGCACTTAAGAACAAAATCGAAAACTCATCGTGTGGGGGAATTCCCAAAGATTCCCGAGACCATGCAGTGAGACCCTTGTTGAACGACATGCGATCCAAGAGCCAGTCACATTTGCATACCTGTATGCGCCTTCTGTAACCGGTCATGTATGCGTACATCCCCATGTGCATACATATACACACGTCACTGCAAGTGTGGGCGGAGAGGGGAGAGAGAAACCGCCGAAACATTCTACGTCAAACACCATCCATACTGCATGTGCATAGCATTCTCTGTTGATGCAGACGGATCATAAGTATCACAAGTGCTTTGCCAACAAGCATTCCGCACCGCATATACTGTATACTTGAGCACGTGCTTTATGGGCTTGAGTTGGTGTGCTCACAGAGCGTTCATTCCGTTACGTGTAGCATCTTGTGTCGAAGATCGCAGCAGAACGCCTTCATTCAGACAACATAGCACCAGCATGTTCTTTAGTCAATGCACACCCGGTCCTACAGGACTCTCGACCCAATAGCATATATTGTACACATGTATACATCAGCATCTTTCGCCTAATGAAAATATGACGCCAGCCCTAGGCCCTAGGTAGAAGACCCGCATTGATATATGTCCTACCAAATAAACAACAAGTATCCAATGTCCCAACCACGCTTTCGCCAGCAAGGCTAGGCAAAAGAGTCTGTTGAAACATACCATACTGTTCTTGCTGAATTGCCTCCATCAGATGCAAGACTGCATGCGTCTTCATTGTCTTGTGATTTTGCTCATCGGTCCCATGACAACCGTGCACTTTCTGTCGTCTGGACATTCATGTTTACACACGACGTGGAAAGATTTTCCCAGTTTCTGAAATTCCCGATCCAGTCTATCCCAGCCGCAAAAATAATTCTCGGCATGATCAATGAGTCCGTCCAAGACTGCGTGAGTAATCAACAATGTGGTTCAGTGTTCGTGTGACCATTGAAAACTCTCTAAATGCAGAACTACAACCAGAAAGCCACTCTATACAAAAACCGTGGACTGAGGGCACGTGGTTGTTTCCACGGTTTGATCAAGGGGGATGAACCAAGTGGTGCTGAGCCGGTCGCTGTTTCATCTGTCACCGAAGAAAAATGTCCTTGAGTCATGAAGCCTCACCAGACTTGTGACCACGATTGGTGCAAAGCTGAGATGGCATGCTCAAAACGTCCCAAGTCTAGTCGGCAAGTGAGACACTTATCAACCACTGCGCTGCTAGTCTAGACACATAGATGTGGGATCTCATCTCCAAGCTCGCTGTACGCAGGTTCTGTGAAGTGATGCAGTGGCATGAGACTCCACATTCGGAGCAGCGCTGAATTCGAAGAGCATACTTCAGTTTCCTGACCCGCTGCACACGAGGACCCAAGCAGAAACATAGAGTGCAGGAAAGCCCTGCCATGCACACATACAGTGGTAGAAACAAGACCAGAGCGCAGGGGCAAATCCGGTGTCCACACATCCACAACAACATGGTCGGAGATTTGAAGGCCTTCCAACGGCTTCCAGGTGCTTTTCCCGATCTCTTTCAAAAATCACTCCATTGAGTACTCATTCCAAGTATCAGCTGCACTGGGACCGCTTCGACTGTGGTGTCCCAGGCAGTTCCAACCTTGGAGAGGCTTCGCCGGAACATTGGCCAAAGATCGAAGCACCATCTACGAATCGGCCCGAGGTTGGAGGATATATCGTGTTTACTGAGGGCAATGATGATGATGATGATGATGTTAATGGCGACAGTGTCGAGTACGAAGATGATGCCGATGATCATGATCACAATGGTGATGGTGTTGAAACGAGATGTGATGAGATGAGACGAGATTAACGAGATGGGATGGGAAGGGGTTGGATAGGACGAGATCAATGAAACGACAGGAAAGACGAAAGAGAACGGAGAACAGAAGAGCAGATCATGATGACGAGTGATGATGTTGAGTATGCTGATAGCTACGTTGATGGAATTGCCAAGATGATGGCGATGATGACGGCGAAGGGACTGCGCGAAGAGGAGAAGAGTGGGCAGAATGGAAGCAAGGATAACAAAATACAAAAGAAATTGTGAAAATGAGGATCATGGCGTTGATGCTGATTATCATCGAAGTACTTGAAGATGATGATGATGAGGCAAATCAGAATGATGATGACAGAGATGAACACCCATAAAAAAGATGTCCTGGTCGTATTGCTTGTGGTGCTTCTCGGTGCTGCGCGCAGTTACATACATGTGGCTCTGGTGGTGCTCAAGTTGGCTGAGCACCGGCAACTCCGTAGAGGAGTTGGTAAACAGCGACGCATTCTCGTCTCCTACCTGCCAAACTACAGGCAGGAGAGCTGATGCGCAGGCAGGTGCTGCACGAAGGCGCGACTCAGCACGAAAGACAGCATCCAAAGACCAATTTATGCGGATCTCTACAAATCATGCCCTCTGGTCCGCGCTTGGTCTTCGCAAGCTGCTTCCGGCGCTTGCTACTTGCTTTCTAGGGGCTCGGGCAGAAAGCAAAGGTAGAATGACATGATGACTCATGATGCCATAGAGCCGAAGCACCAGGTAACGAGAGCCCATGGCTCATGGTCGAAAAAAGCCATGAGAGCAAGTCTCAGCGAGCAACCCCCCGTTCTCTGAGGCATTGCGAGGCTGTAGCTATCGGAAAGGCCAATAGCACCCTGCAGCTGCCTGCACCCTGGCTTGGGCCACGAAGCGGACTTTTGGCTGCAACGCACCAAGCACGGGGAAGACAGCTGGTACCAACCTTTACGATTCAGGGTCTTGGGTTCAGTTTTTAGGATGTAGGGCCCGTGTAAACGTGTGAAGATAGGGTTTGGTTTGCTGCGACACCTCGCACTAATTACTAGATGCTTCCCCAAGTCTCCATTCACGGGAGCATCTTTCATGTTTCCATGCTCGCACTGCAGCGCAAGACACCACCCCATGACTCACTCGGAGATCAGCTCGGAGGAATATGTAAAGGTGTGAGCATGAAAGCTTGCAAACAAAAAGTCAAGACGACTTTTAAATCTTGCTTGCTCACTTGGGCACGTTTCGGCTCCAAATCGCATGTCGACACTACGTGACTACTCTAGCACACAAACAATCCAAAGACACTATCTCAAAAAAACCCAAGTGAATGGACACTGCCCAAACCGGACTGGCGTCTTTGAGCAAGAGATCAGAAGTCACGAGCCACGTAGTGACGTGGTGGCCACATGACTGACGGACTGACGGATAGATTTTGGGCAGGATCTGTGTCCACACAAACCCTCTAGCTCCAGCTTGCGCGAGGCTGGGCACCCGCAGTGGGATCTTGCTGGACATAGGATGCCAAAGCTGGAGTAAACGGATACAGACAGTTCTGCCATCTGCTGTGCCAGTGCCCTGCCTGGTTGCTACGGCGCTACGGGCTGGGGATTGAACCTCCCGTCATGCTGTAGTGTCCAGCCCTTGACTGAAGCAGCAGGAAGCAGAATATATGAACGAAGACATTTATGAGAAGATTCACAGCTAGTTGTACGCCTGCCCTATATGACTGGCTACTGCATCTGCATAAATATGCATATATCATTATATAGATATGATATATGTACATACATGTGTGCAGCTATATATATATATATATATATGTATGCATATCTTTATGTATGCATGTGTTATATATATATGTATATTCTAATAGCTCATTCTCTATGTATATAATGGATCTACGGTCCATTCTGCGGGACATCTGTCGGCCTGTAGCCATGCCGCATCCTGTACCCATGTCGATGACAATTACTCAGGCAAAGTCCACGTCTAGCTATGTGCCTGCCTAAAACATATCTGTGCGAAGTGTCACAAACGAGACTGCGAATAGTTGGAGGTTTTGGTAGATGTTGCAGATTTGAAGACTTTTCGAAGCCAGGATACAAGTGGGAGTTTTGGGAAACTGTGAAGTCTTCATTTCTTCAGGTTTCGAACATCAAGGAACCTTGGAGTTCTTCGGAGATTGGACCTGTGATTTTCTGGTGAAGGCTTTATCCGATCCCGTAGGCCTCACCGCCTCTCCTGACAAACCATGCTCGGGTCTGCTATGGGCTATGCATGTATGTATGTACGGTGATGCGCATGTAAGGCATGCATATGTGGACGACAGGATGTCTATTTCCGTTGATTCCACCAAAAACTTGCTACCTACAGCACATTAAAACCTGCACCTACATTTTTTGGAAAAACCTTGCATCTGCGGCACCTTCCCACATAAGCTGAAAGCAGCAAAACATGCTTCGGTAGAACCGTGAAACTGGCTGTTGGCCTGAACGGATCGCGACAGTAAGACTGTCCAGTCCGCAGGTTGCCCTCTCGCATAGTGACGTTCGTTCGATGTATCCCCCTCGTTGCATGTCTCTTATGCCTTGGTGAGTGGCACCCTGATAGCTGCGTCCCCTCATTTAAATCATGCCTGTCCGGAAACGCTATGGCTCGGGCTCTGAGACTCTGAGCGCTGCCTTGAGGTATCTTGGCCGATATACACTAAGCATCCTTATGTCGTGAATGGTAGTGTAGTTTGCAAGCCTGACAGCGGCTACAGAGCACCAGAGCGCAGGCATGTTTGCCACGGGATCCTCACAGCCAGAAAGACTGCTTCCCACAACCTCCGAAACTTGGTTGCAGATCTGCTGGCAACATTGGACATGGCGTCATGGGAACATGATTCGGCAACTGCCTCGGCTGCTCCGCAGGTTTGTCCGAGACTTGGGGATCGGATGCACCTGAGGTGTGTTGCTCGCTGGCATTCTGCACATCGAACTGGCCGTGGTCTTCGTCACCTTCGCCTTCGCCACCGAGGTCCTTTAAGGCGTTCTCCCTGCGCTTACGCCTTCGGGCTGCCTGCTGCAGCTCCCTCCTCCTGGCTTTGGCTTCCTTTGCATTGCAGAAATGACAATGCATGCATTGCTCACCCTTAAAACAGCCTGCTGGTTTGAGGGCATAGGCCACGCAAGGATAACACTTGCCAGCAAGGTGGAGCTGCAGCATGTCTGGGGGTTCTGCGGCACATGTTGCGATCGGAGTGGCACTTGGCATGCCTGATTTGGGATGGATCGGAACCTTCATAGAGTGACCCATCTGACCCAGATTCTGGCTAATGGATGGGCCGGCGGAAGAACTGGGCCTGGAAGTAGCCACGTAACCTCCCTGTCCGACCCCAAGAGAGCTTCTTGGCAAGGCTCCAGGATTGCTGCTTTCTCCTGCCATGAAGGGGCTCGGCATGCCGGGCCTTCGTGCCATGCTATGCGTCGGTCTCGAGCTAGCCGGCAACTATCTTACGTAGCTCTTCAATAGGAAGGTCCGGCAATACCTGGTTCGAGCTGAAAGAGTCGCAGAGACAGGTATGTCTGTATGTCTTGCATGGTTCGCTGTGCCACCTGGGCACATCCGACTAACTGACGTGGAATCCTAGTCTAGTGGGCAAGGCAGTGCAGAATGCTGAAAGACATAGACAGCTTGCCAGTCCGTGCTAACAAAGTGTGTCATCCATTCGTGTGCTAGCTTACGGAATATCACATTGCCTGCATCTCCAGGCGGAACCAAGGCCATCTCCACTTCGACAAGGATCTGCAGAATACAAAGCAGCGGCAGCTGGGTTCGGCTAGTTCGGCTAGTGCAAGCACTTAAACAAAACTCGTACAGGATTGACAGCAGTACTCGCAGTAACCACAGCAGCAGCAGACGTAGCATCTGTAGTAGTAGTCGTAGTAGCCGTCGTCGTGGTGGCGACGGTCGTCGTAGTCGTCGTGGTGCTGGTAGTTTTGGTGTGGTCGTGACGTTGTCGTGGCGTGGTCGGTAGGTGGTGGGGGTAGTCGTGCTGGTCGTAGTTTTAGTCGTCGTCGTCGTAGTAGTAGTAGTAGTAGTAGTAGTCGCAGGCCATTTTCAATTCACTGACTACTCTGGGCAGGAGCCGGACGACCAGCGCGACACCTCCGAAATTCAGGCCTGGGCTCGGCCACTCCATAGACGCAAGGGAGGGAGATTCTGAGATGTTATGCAGGAGCAAAACTGGAAAAGTCACAAAGCCTGGGATCCCGGAGCCAGCTGCCCAGGGCCGATGCTGAGAAAGCCACCTGTGAGATGTGCACTCTGCTACACTTCGTGGCCTTTGTATACACAAAGAATTCAACACGCAAAACCCCCAATCACCTCCAACCCAGCCTCGAAACCTGGTATTGAATACGCCCAAAAAGCTTGGGCTTCAGCGTTTGCCTTGTCACCGAGCTATTGCTAGCAGGTGCAGGTTGTAGGAGACGTAGGGATTGTGACGGAATCCAAGACGGTACAAGCATCTACAATCAGTGCGACTAGTACAGTGGTCGGATGATACCTGCGAGCATGCAAGAAAACCACCCGGCCCCCCGAAAACCTTTAATTCACAATTTTCGATCAGATATACCTGAACTCTGCACTTTAGAACTCTATACCAAGACAGGCTTTCAAATTGAGGATTTCAAGTCCTAGAACATATTTTAACTGGTACCTAGGACCGATTCACGCAAAAAACGATACGTCGCATTGCGCCGATCGGCCTACAGTCGCTAAAACTCAAGAGAGGCTGACAGTCTCATCAGTACAGTACCTCGTCGCCTGCATGCTATGCTCAGCAACTGTCTCACCCAGACGGAGGGGAAGACAGTACAAGTGGAGCGATCAGTTCCATTGCCTAGTCATGGAAAAGCCTGTGAGATAATGCGAAAAGCAGAGTGAAAAATGTCGATTCAGAGTGTTCGCTACGGGCACCTACACATAACCACTGCATATGCGAACACGTGTAATGTTCCCAGATGCTTATGCTGAAATTCCTTCTTGAAAACTGTTAAACAAGAGACAAGACGAAGGTGAGCTGTTCAGGATAGGCAATGACGGCAATGGTGCATCAGGGGAACAAGTTCGAGAAACGTGAATCCCCAAATACGAAACAACCACAAACCATTCCAAAACCCACAGAACTGATGTGCAACCGTCGGCCGCGCCTCAAATTTCAATTTGCTGACCGCCCGTTCTACTGCAGTCTTAAAGGTCATGGTTGCAAATTCAAGGTATCGCTTGCCTTTGGAACGGCGACTTGGGAATTGATTGCAGGTGTTGGGTTGAGTTGTTCCGTGGCGCCTGGATCCACGTTGCGGGGTTACAGTATGAACATGAGCATGAAGACATTCGCATCAGTCATGAGATCGCGTCTCTGCCTCCAGCAGAAGGTTGGCTTGCTATCGGCTCAACAACCACGGCGGCACCATTGCGTGTCGCTGCCTTCGTTTCGGGTTTCTAGCTTGGGTCGGCTGAAAGGCTCCGGAGCTTAGACTGTCTGCTCACAGTCAACGACATGTGACGTAGGCTTGCGCTTGCATGCATCAACCGAGAATTCTATCTATCTGTTATCTACCCATTTATCTACCAAGTACATAATTATCTACCTATGGATCTCTGTCTCTGTCTGTCTCTGTCTGCGTCTGCATCGGTGTTTGTGTCTGTGTCTGCTTGTCTATCTTTCTGTTTGTCTATCCATCTATCCATCCATCCATCCATCCAATCTGTCTGTCTATCTATCTGTTTATGTATTTATCAATCCATCTATCTATCTGTTTTCTATCTAACTATCTACTATCTATCTAATTATTTATCTATTTTCTATCTGACTATCTGTCCAGCTGTCTTTCTTTCGCCAGCGACCGCTCGGAGCTGAGCGGTGGGAGCTCGCTGAGTTCCATCATAAGTTCGCTCATCGGTGGCGCAGCTAGGGCTCTGTATTTGTTCTCCTCCCCGCATGCCTTCACGCTTGCAAATATTTTGTAGTGGCTGCTGTCCCAGTGGGTCTCCTCGAACCGTTTGCCGTGTGGCTGGCGACGCTTCCAGCAAGCGGGCTAGCGCTTCCAGCTCTTGGGTAACAACACCAAGTTGCTCCCCACACTGTCTCTGTCGTCTCTCTCTTTTGCCAGCAAGGCCAAGGGAGCGATGCTTGACCCCGCGGCAAAAGAAACTGCAAAAAGGGGGATGTCGCGGAACAGACAAGCAAGGGACTCCGCCTATTTGGCCTGTGTGTGTGTTCACCCCTCTTCTCGCTCCTGCAACCCCCACTGCAAGCTCCACCCAAACCCAATGCCCTCCAAGAGTTGGTCTAGTGTGAGGCGCGCTCCTCTTTCGTCATCAGCAGCGGCAGCATCTTCATCATCGTCCTCATCTTCATCGTCATCATCATCGTCATAGTCACCATCACAATCACCGTCACCACTGCCATTGTATAGCACCATCAACCAACACCACCTCTGCCGTCACCACCTTGCGAAAGCAATACTTACTAACTTTAACTGACCAGGAAACGAAGCATAACCGTCGTTCATGACAGCAGACTCGGGTCGTCCTTCTGCGCGAATGAGACCCAGACAAAGCCGAAATTCAAACTTGCCAGGAATGGCGAATGATAGTGCGACTACGCGAAACAGCGCAGAACGCTGACGAATCTCAGGCTTCGGCTGTCACAGACCATGTCACCTAAGCGAAATCTCCGCTATCGACATGAAAGACTCGCACAGGTGGTTGCAATCTTTTGTGGTAGGAGTTGTATCCACTTCGCATCGTGAATGCTGCTCGACTCTGCTAGACTGCTTCCAGTCAGTTGGAGATTGCTTTGAGACAATGTCTGCACAACACGATCGAGCCGGTCTGAACCGGACCCACGCAACCCAGGCCAAGTGAAAGCTTTCGACTTAGCCCGGGGCGACTGGAATGAGGGCTGCCATTGCTTTGGAGAGCAGTTGTGGAGCATAGGTGCTCGTGTTGGGAGGCCTCAGACAGTCAAGACTCCATTTCAAGCTGGGCAACTGGGGCGCCCCATCATCGATACCCTAAGGCGAAACATAAAGTTCATGAAGTCGGAAGCCAGCACCAATAACCTTCAGCATCAGTGCGGAAGTGACGGTGAGAATAGCTACCATGGCGACAATCGCATGTGATGACGTGAACGCATGATGATCGTCAGCATGATCATGACCCTGACATTGGAAATGCAGTCGCAAGGAAGATGATCATCATGACGGCGGTGGTGATATCATCGTACGTGCTATGATACAGACACTGATACAGCAAGCACGGTACTCCTTGCGTGTCTTCTTGGCATTGCTCGCATGAATCACTTCTCTTGATCTCTTAATATCTTGGCTTTTACCAGAATTAACGCTTCAGCCTCTGCTGCTGCCACGACGAGTACGACGAAAGAATTAACGCTACTGTAAATTCTTTCTGAAACGACGGATGCTGCGACAGAACAAATTAACACTCCTGCCGCTCCCGCTGGTCACCATGCTACGACGACAGATTTGACGCTACCGCCAACCGCCACTGCTGCTGCCACGAAGTACGACGACTGCGACAACAGAAAGCTTGCATCCGAAGTTCCCGGCACTGGCTGCAAAGCGTGCCAAGAAAATCTGTCGGACAAGACCTCCGCTCCTAAACTCTAGACCCTAAAATCCGTAAACTGGGTAAGGCACACAAGGATTGCCCCCAACACCGTGGTGCTATCCTCGGGCTCCACCTGGGAGGGGTACAGGCTGGGTCTTGTCAACAGGTCAGGGTTTAGGGTTTTATAAGGCGAGCAAGCGTCAATAGAGGAGATGTCAAGACCGTCGCATAACTGGTCTGACGTATGACTATATGAAGAGTCTGGTTGTCTTTCCACATGAATCGACAACCAAAACCAAAACTTCTATGCTTTTGGAAAAACCGCTACCGACAAACGATATGCTACTACTATAACCGCGTAAGGGCAACACAGTCAAAAAGCTGATCGCCAATAATGACGGACTGCTCGAGATCGGAACGAACACTGCAGTCGGAAAGCGTGTCTGCACTTTTGGGCAGCACCATCCACGCCGTCCGCTCCGCACGTGTGCACGTGTGCCGTCTGCACCGCCCCCGCCGCCAGTGACGTCCGAGCCACAACATGTAACGAATATCATCTAAGCCTTGGACTAGAAGGATGTAGCCTTGTCTTTACCAAGGATAGAAGGCCACTCGCTTCATGACTTGTGGGACCACATATCCTTCCTGATTCCATTGGGCCCATCGTAACACAATTCCTCTCTACAGTTGCTGTTGCTGTTGCTGTTGTTCTTGTTGTTGTTGTTGTTGTTGCGATGTAAGGTTTGACAGACTGTGTGATGCATTACTCGGTCTTTACTAACAGTGTGTCGCAGATTACAAGTAGCAGCACAGCAAGGTAGGCCGTTCCCCTGTGTCTTTTTTCGCTCGTGAGGGTCCTCGTTTTTGGGCCTGCATCTTGGGCCTGCTGGGACGACGTTTGGCTTTACTCTATTCCCTGAGGCAGGAGTTGTTTGTTTGAGCAAAAACAAACTTCAAGGACGGGACTTTGTTTGCCAGAGGTAAACTAACTCGCAGGGTAAAGGTTTGCTTCGAAAGAGATGAACTAACGCGCCATGGCAGAGGTAGGGGCCAAGGGCGGGAAGGAGGGGGGGAGGGGGGAGGAGGGGGGGGAAAAACAAACTAACTCCGTAACTCGGGCTTGGCGAGTTTGTTTCGGCGGTCAAAAACAAAATCCGGCCACGCGAGTTTGTTTCGGCAGTGAAAAACAAACTCCCGAAGGTGAAGGTCTGGGGATAGGAGGTGGAGGGGGGAGATAAACAAACGAACTTCGAAACTCCGGCTCAACGAGTTTGTTTCGACAACCAATAACAAACTGTGGCCGGGCGAGTTTGTTTGAACCGCGAAAACCAAACTCTGCTGCCAGAAGTTTTTTTTTGCGCGACCCCTGGGGAAGTGGCAAGCGTATATGCGGTGGCCAACGAGTTTGTTTCGACAACCAAAAACAAACTGGCGCAGGACGAGTTTGTTTGAGCCGCGACAAACAAACTCTGCTGACAGAAGTTTGTTTCAGCGACCCCCGGGGAAGTGGCAAGCGTATATGCGGTGGCAAACGCGCGGAAACGTATCCACTCCTGTACAGTTGGTTTTTCGCTCAGAAACTAACTTGTCGGGGTAGAGTTAGTTACTCCTTTCGGAACCTGTGAAGCCAGTTTCTCGCTCCGACACTAACCTTTTTCTGGGTAGGAAACAAGCTCCTTCTGGGTGCAGTTAGTTGTTCACTCCGAAACTAACCTTTCTTGAGGGAGGTAGTTTCTCCTCCCGGAAACAACCCCGGGTAGAGTTAGTTTCTCCTCTCGGAAACAAACCCAGGCCCGGTGGAGTTAGTTTCTCGTTCCGAAGCTAACTTTTTTGGGTGGAGGTAGTTTCTCCGCTTCTAAACTAACTTTTCTGGGTAGAGCTAGTTTCTCCTTGCGGAAACAAACCCACCCCTGTGAAGTTAGTGTCTCGCTCCGAACCTAACCTTCTGGGTAGGAAACTTCTGGGTGGAGTTAGTTTCTCCTCCCGGAAAGAAACCCGGAGCTACACAGATAGTTTCTCGCTCGGAAACTAACTCTGCTGCGGAAAGTTAGTTTCTCCTGAAACTAACAACCTTTGGGTCGGTCGTATATGTATTCCCTGGGTTCGGGTTTTGGGACCACGTCAGGGTTTGAGCTGCCTTCCTTCCTTTAGGGTTTCATCTGCGGGACGATTTTGTGGGTTATCTTGGGGACGAATTTAGGCTTTGCTCGGCCTTATTCGCATTAGGGTTTCATCTGGGACGACTTTAGGGCCTCATCTTTGGGACGACTTCATGGCTTGCTCTGGCTTCCTCACATAGCGCTTTCATCCTTCGAAGGACTTGAGGGCTTGAGGACTGCTTGAGGGTTTGCTCTGTGCCTTTTTCGCTTTAGGATTTCATCTTCGGGACAACTTTTTTCGGGCTCTTTACAGCCCTGCAAACACGCAACAACTGGAAGAACAAAAAGACACACCCAACACAGAATGGGAGAAAGACAAAGTTAACAAAGAAAAACATGACACAGTTGACACCCTCCCCCCTGCCGCACAGCAAGATGGCATATCGACAAATGTCTCCTGAAGGATGATGAGTCGAAATGTCACATCTTCAGCGATAAAACCCAAGCGTCAACTTGGCATTTTATCATAGACATCGTATCTGCTTTGCCACTTTGCACTCAGAGGATGGAGCCTTGAAATTCAGAACTGTTATATGACCGTATGATTTCAGAATCAGAGGAGAACTCTGACTCACTCTTATGAAATTCGAATGCTCATTCTGCAATAAAAGACTCCAGGAGGAGGGAGCCATGTTTTCTGGTTGCTGTCGTGGGCGCGATGAAGCGGTGCGCGCTGGGCGGGGGTGGGCGGCGAACGGCGCGGGCGATGCGGACACCTTTCCCGCTCGCAACGCGAACAAACAAGGCACGGAAAAGCCTCGTGTTCAACACCTTGAAACTGAAGCCAGGCTTTGTCTCACTTTACACGGTGTAGGATTACGTGGACAGCCAAACTGAAGCCAAATCTTACTGCAAGCGATACAACCGAATTTAGGAGCTGCGGTTGCAAATCCATTAATATAACTTTTGAGAGTATGAGGGTGATTGTAAGTTGGTCGAGGCAGGGGTGTAGTTACGTTTAGTCACGCAGGGTCAACGGTGCTGGGAATGCACCATCCAAGCGGCTGCTCCCAGCCAGCCATACTGCAGCTGCTCTGCACGCATTGCATTGTTTCCCACATCCTTCCGGGCGCGCGAGGTGCAGATTCGACGACCCTCCGGGGGCCAAACGGACGTCCTCCAAGACCCGCAGGCGCTGGAGGGCCAGAGAGTCCACGCCCACTTCTGCCTGAGCCGAGCGCGAGTTTTCGGGAGGCGAGGAGGCGTTTCTTCGCTCCTTTTGCCTCTACGGGTGGGCCCTGCGGAGCAGCTCCCGGAGCAGGTGGCGTTCCCACCAGGCGCAGTTCGGCGCCGGCCGCTGCTGCAGCCAAGACCTGCAAGGAAGGAGCCATCTTGTTAAACTGGCGGGTGCTGATAAATCTTCTTCCTAGTAGAACAAGGGTCTGCACCCACCTACCCACCTTCCCAATTCCCCTCCCAACAGATTGGGATGATTATGGCCGAACAGAGGACTTGTTCAACCCGCTTAATGAGGCGGCAGATGTAAGACATAGACAGACACGGGATCAACCGCCATCGCCTTGTGCGGGGACGTGTTTAACGAGAGGGAAGACTTCAGATATGAACTCAACCGCCATGGCCTAAAGAGGGTTCGAGTTGACGACATGGGATCAACCGCCATCGCATTCGCCCAGCAAAGGTACGGGTTTGAGATGTGAGATCAACCACCATCGCCTACTGAAGGGCAGGTCTCAAGATATGAGATCAAGCGCCATCATCTACGAGCGGGCGGCTTTGATATATGTAATATGAAATCAACCGCCGTCGAAGAACTTACGACATGCGACCAACCGCCATCACCTAATGAGGGGGCGAGTTTTAAGATATTAGTATGCGAGCAGCTGCAGCGTTGCAAATTTTCAATGTGCATGCCTTCGACTTGCAAGCTGTCGCACTCCCAAGCTTTCAAACTCGAAACTCGACGGGCCGCCGAACCTTCCAGCTCCACGCGTTTCAAACTTTCATTTTCATGAAGCTTGAACTCTTCGCGAAATCTAGAACCTTCATGCCGTTCAAACTCTCACACTCTTAAACTTCGATCGCAACGGTCCCGTGTTCGGACTGTGTGTCGGGGAGCAGGAGGTCACACAAGCATAAACCATCCAAACCTAGTATGGAGAAACACATCAATGATCCGTCAACCTCGAGAAAACCGCAGCGGGACAAAATCCGAGATGGCATCAACCGACAGCAAATACATACACATTTATGATGCAGGGCTGCTGCACCCCCCCGTCCCCCCGCCCCATGGTATCCCCCCCTGGCCTGTCAAGTGGGTATAGTCTTCTTGTTTGGCCTTGTTGCTTTCCCCGTCTCCCTGGCTGGTCTCGTTTGGCCTTATCCCCTCCCTCCCCTGTGGAGTGGGGCCTGTGGTCTTTTTTGTTGGCCCCGTCCCGCCTGTGGGGGGCAGTGTGTTCTACAGAGGTATGGTATGGTTGCTGCCGCTTGTTAGTAGTGTCATCGTTACGTGCCTTGTCCCCTCCCCCCCGCTGTAGGGTGGGGCCTGTGGTCTTTTTGGTTGGCCCCGGGGGCAGTGTGTTCTACAGAGGTATGGCATGGTTGCTGCCGCTTGTTAGTAGTAATGTCATCTTTACGTGCTCGTTACCATACTACAAAATTTGATGTTGCTCTTTTCTCCTTGCAAACGGTGCCCCTGTCCCTGCTCTGATGCGGTTCTCCGCTCTGTGAAGAAGCACTGACTGGTCTTTTGATTTGCGTGGGTTCGTCGGGGGGGGTGGATACCATTGGGGGGTGTAGGGGCCCGAGAGCATATACGGTCAGGCCCCAACCCTCCCGATGGTATGGTCTGGCAGGGGCGGGGGGGCTGGTCAGGCCGTTGGAATTGCAGCTGGAGGGACAGGGCAGGGATCTTACGCAAGCCCTACGCAAGCCATAAACGCTATAACGTAGTTTATTAACCTTAACCTGTACGTTT
Source organism: Symbiodinium sp. clade A Y106 (assembly GCA_003297005.1). Lineage (NCBI taxonomy): Eukaryota > Dinophyceae > Suessiales > Symbiodiniaceae > Symbiodinium > Symbiodinium sp. clade A. The sequence continues at coordinate 4,387 of BGNK01000045.1, read as the reverse complement.
CACCCTACACCCAACCCTAAATCCCGCCTAAATGCAGGCTGTAAGCCTAAAGCAGATCATAAACCGTTAACCCTAAAGAACCTAGACCCCAAACCCGCCCAAAGCCCTTGTCGACTGTAAACCCTAAACCCAAAACTCATAAGCCTTATAGAAGCTAAACCAAAACCCCAAGAACCCACAACCACCCCACAGGGGAAGAGCGACCCCACACCCCACCCCACAGAGGGGGGGGCATCCTGGACCATGGGGGGGGGGGGCAGGAGGGGCGTCGCGGATCGCGCGGCCATATACGGTAACATGCCGGTAGAAGAACTATACGTAAACGCACCTGTACGTAAAGGCGTCGCTGAGCGAAACGACCCGTCGCCTACTTGTGACTTTATGACTCTTTCAACTTTCGAACTCACGACCTCTGAAAATTTCGTACTGTCAATCTCTTGGTGGAATCTGATGATAGCCTCACTGTTCTTGCAGAAACCCGCCCCGTGCAGCGCTATCTGAGGCCCAAGTGAGAAGCTTGTGCGCACGCAGCAACTCAGCCTCGCCAACCTCTGCGACGCGTCTCCATGGCCTCAAGAACCCCAAGGGACCCCAATGCCCAAGCAAGTTTAGGGTGTATACGGCTGTATACGACACTTCTGCTTGCGCGCCTTTCAGTGGTCAGGGACAGCGGCGGCGCAGGGAGTGACAGGTGGTTTACGGCGAAGGTCGTGTAGCCACAGACCTAACTGACAATGATCAACTGCCTGTGCAATCGTATCCCATGAAGGACCTGCCTCTTCGGTTGGAAGCAGGCCCAGTAAAGTCTCTGTCTCCGTAAGGTTCTTGGATGCCTCGGCAGGTACCAGAGCTGAAGACGGTGCGACATGGAACCAAACAACAACGTGTCAACGAGCTCACAGTCTTGCACTGAGCAACCAGCATTAACACAAACTTGACTGTAGACATTGACGTATCCTGGCATGCACGGATCCGGCCATTTTCTGGCTTCGTCACAGCTTTCCCGCCTGTCGGCAGAGTGCCGGGACGGAGGAAAAGCTGACTTGCCACACTTCGGTTACCGTATCGCTCCTGCACGACCAAGCACGACAACAATCTGATACCTTATTAATTCGCGCAGCAGATCGCGAAAGCAACTGACCTGCCTCACCCACGGAGCGAGATGATGAAAGCAGGGGGACAGAAATTGCCTCGCGCACGTGCGCTGCCAGCCGATCTGAGATCATCAAATGATCGATGTCGCAGCACACTGGTAGTCGGCAATGCGCAGACAGATACTCGCATGACACGCATGCATCCAGCACATGGAGTAGTGCTAGGACGGGACGCTCTGAAGTCGCGCTGTTGAAGTGCCTCTCCCAAAGCGTTGCGAAGAGACGTGTCAAAGGACCAAAGTGCCCGCCTCAGTGTGGAGGCACTGCGATTTACATGCACCACAGGTGTGTGCGACGCAAAGTGGAACGAGGTTTCACAAGGTCCCGGCACCAACCTTAGTGGCTCCTGCTGCACTACATCGTTGAAACATGTTGCAAGCGGTGGTCTCTGTTTGGCATGCGCGCATCTGATTTTCATAGATGGGAGCTTTGCCTCATCAGGCTTGGGAAGCCTTCGGCGTACTTTACATGGCAGAGCCAGAAGATCTGTACAGCGTCCCAATTCCTGCAGTGCAGTGCATAGCAGCGCTAGTTCTAGCGCAGCCTGCTGCCTGTGCTTGCTACAGATGTTCAGGCCCAGGGCCATCTACAGAGGTCAAAAGAAAGTGTAAGTTGAGGATTCCTTGATGATGAAATACAAGGAGCCCACGAAACTGCAAAGGCCGAGCACTACGAAGGTGAGGGCCAAGAAGACATGGCAGGCTCTCCTCCAAGCTGGTGCACCTCTGGCGAGAGGCGAGTTTTCCCACAGAACGAAGGGGTGGACAAATGTCATAGCGGTAAAACCGATCGCTCCAGAAAGCGAGGCCAAATCACCAATGAATGGTATCGCGACAGCCACGAATGTAGCAGTGGCCACCCAGGGCAATCTAACGGCCAACAAGTTCTTGCAGCTGTACCGGTCACCATCGCTGCTAAGTGACGGGATCATATCCCCCACAAGAGCAAAGCCGGACTGTATGTAGATTGCACCCAGAGCAAGGGTGTTGACAGCAAGCAGCACATGCAAGGAAGCCAACAGTGCAACGGAAAGATTGCTGAAGTTGTCCAGCAGGTAGCTGGAGATGTTCTCGCCAAAAGCAGCATAGGCTGCTGTCGCCGTGGCAGCATAACATGGTACGATAATGGCATAAGCAGCCATGAGCCCTCTGTTCATGGCAGCATGGGCTCGCTCGACCGTGGGAGACCGCAAGGATGCCTGCAAATCTGGCAACACGGCATGCCCGCCGTAGGAGAAGGCGAGCACCCCAAAGCTGTTCATGACACCAAAGACGAAGCCTTCGCCATCATTGGGACGGCCGAAATCCACATCCGTCTCTTGCGAAAGAATGCTTAGGATGCACCCTACGAAGGTCAGAACCACGAAGACCACGACTGCTATACTGCCAACACAGCTGACCTGCCACATGTGTGACAGGCTCGGGCAAAGCCCGATCAGGAAAGTGAAGGCGCCGCCTATGATGGTCCACCATGAAGATTTCAGATGTGCTGCAGGCGAAAACAGCTCATCCAAGGCGAAGAACGTTTGCCCGAGCGTTAGTGCCGTGAGAACAGTAACCTGATAGACGACTATGAACTGAAACGGACGGATCCACCATTTTGCAAATCCATCTCCCATGACTCTGTCCGCAATTTGGGAATATGTTGTTTCTGAACCTTGAAGCTGGATCAGCAGGCGGGCAGAGTAGTATGAGACAAGCGTGCTGAGGAGCCACACAGCAATGCCTGCAAACCAGCCCAAGTAGCCAAACGCAAAGGGTAGCGTGGCAACAGCGATCGCACCAAGTACGGAGGTCGTTGTGTGGTACCAGGCGTGCACCCAGTTGTGTGGTTTTTGTGAGATTGATGCCGAGGAGCCTGACGAGCTCTTGCTTGCTGTGTCTTCTTCGTTTGAAGACTTACTGCTCTCGCAGGGCATCACGTCTTCGGCACACATCATCCTGTCTGAAAAGAGCTTGAGCAAAAAGAGGCTGCATCGGCAGGTGTAGGAAATGAGCTATCGGATTGAATGCTGCAAAGAAGATGACCGCCGGGAGACCTCCAGCCGCAAGCTGTGCGTAGGTTCCGGAGCCTCTGTTCAACTCGGCACCCACCGGGCTCGGAAATTACACCACTAAGGGCTCTGTTTGCCGGCTTTGCATAGTGCTGGCTGGATCGGGAAGCCTTGGGGCCTTGGGTCTGGTCCACGACGTATCCGTAGATCATGGCCCAGTCGTTTTGCTTTTTGCTTAGCTCCGGTTCTTGGAGGGCTGGAGTTCCTCCTCGAGTGCTCAGATTTAAGGCTCCAATGCGGTGCAGAAATGCAACGACTTCCAGAAGACACGCCCTGAGCTCAGAGAAATCCTGGTGGCTACCCACGGCAGGTTGGAAAGCAAGCCCTTTCGTTTAACTGTGTCGAGCGTAAGCATTGGTGTCCACATGTTCCGGAACTCCCTTTTCAGCTATGGCTGAAGGCTTCGGTTCAAGCAGCAGAGGCTGCCAGAAGTGTCGTCGGCCGTGGAGGATCGCCCGTGACGCAGCCCTGGCAGGGATCTGAGAGTCAAGCTATTGAATGTACTTTCCTAATTTGTAGGCAATCTTCGGCAAACAATGTTCGAAACGGGGATCCCATGGCTAAAGCCCTTTTCCAAGAGGGCTTGATTCGAGAGAGGTCGTCTACATCGCTTCCATTCGGGGAACTAAGGTACTTCTCGTTTCTGTTGAAAATTGAATGCCCCGGCCCCTCGCAAGCCCTCGTGCTTTCCCGGGTTGAGACTCAGTCTTGATGGTCTGCTGGATGGAAAGTGTTCCGTCTCTATCTTTTGCATTGGTTGCTTTCAAGCAGGGCGTGAATGACGGAAACGTGTCATTGATAGCATGTTGAACTTTGTCAGGCATCCCTTCGGACAAAGCGTCCTCATCAATTCACTCCTGCCAGAGCCGTTGTGGCTTCGTCACCCCACGTCAGGCCGCGGCCCCGACAAAAGAGTCCGTTTACTCCGAGCGTGGCATTCAGAGCCGACGCGCCTGTGGAAGCTCTGCTTTCACCTCCAGCTGCAACCTCAGGCCCACAAGTGGGATCCGGTGGAGCACAGACTCGTTGCGGTGGACAGGTCTGGTCGTCGCACTCCGACTACCGCTATCACTACCCCCACCCCTACCCCTACCCTACCCCGACCCCTACCCCTGCCCCTGCCCCTACCCCTACCCCTACCCCCCTCCCCTAGCCCCTTAGAAAGCCTCGAGAAGCCTAA
>BGNK01000044.1:365440-450454 GCA_003297005.1 Symbiodinium sp. clade A Y106 | reverse complement strand
TCCCTTGCTGGGATATCCTCCTTCGACGTGCCAGGATTGAAGGCCTGCATGAATGATTGGCCTTGAAGCTTGAAGGCGGAGGCTCTCGCCTCCCACATACCCTGACAGAACGTTGTACTGTTTTTGGCATCCTGAAGGAGGCCCACTTAGGTCTTTCCGTGGAGAATCCCTTGGGGGTTCGCCCCTGCACTGGAACTGCTGAGGACAGGACAGAACAAACCCCGTGCTGCATTGAGCGATGTCTGGGCTAGTTGGGTTGGGCTCAGGATTTCAGGTCGTTTTGTGTGGAACTTTCGGATTTTCTGAGACGCTGCCTGCACCCATGTGTTTTGCGGAGAGTAGCCCTAGGTACACACGTTCCTTGAATGAAGGCGAACCTTGCACATGGCAGTCACATGGAGAGCAGCGCAACTATGAGACCGTAGGTTTGTCTGCTCGAGCAAACGAACTTCGCTACCTGCCCTCGTGCTGCGACCCAACATGGNACATGGAGAGCAGCGCAACTATGAGACCGTAGGTTTGTCTGCTCGAGCAAACGAACTTCGCTACCTGCCCTCGTGCTGCGACCCAACATGGATGCAAAGGACGAGGAAACTTTCACGGTTCTCGCGGATGGGGAGACCACCAGAGACCGGGCGCGAGACAAGCCTGGACCTACGGAGCAGGAGGAAAACCAAGGGGAGAGGATTCTCTACTCCACGGTGCAAGTGCTCCCCCCGCAAAGTGCCCCGCGCCCCGACTGGGCGCAGGTGGGGCCCTTCCTTCTCAGCCCACAGGGAGGACTACCATGGCTTCTACTGGTGATGTTCTTGGGCTACAACCTTTGGCAGTGTGTACGCTACCTGAGAAAGGCGGACAAGCCTAAGGCAACAACTGGAAGCCCTCCCTCTACGGCGGAGGCTGGGGCCAGCAAGATGCCTCCCCCCGGTTCTGGAGATAAACCTGCACCGGCGAAGGCGACTCCGGTGAGCTCGGAAGCTAAAACTGGAAACGGCACCGGCAAGCCAGACGACACAACTGGGGCGGACGGATTGCCTCCCCTCATCCCTGTTCCGGGACCTCCTCAGGTACCGCCGGCACCGCCTACCGCGACTATGCCACAGGCGCCCTTGACGAGTCCGCCTGCCAAGACCCCTGAGGCCAAGAATGATGCTACAAGCAACCTCGGCGAGTACAAAAGGGCGCTACAGGACGTCCGGCTGTGGGTCGACGATGCAGCTCATGCGGCGGCGTCACGGGGAAAAGACCATCTGGCAGAAGCGTTGAAGGAGACCAAGAGAGTGCTGGATGAGAAGATGCTCACCTTGGCAGATGTCGAGAAGGCCATGCGCGAAGCTTTCGCACCGCTCCGTGATAAGCTCCTCCCAACCCTTGCTGGCCTCAAAAACACTTTGGGGCCACTACCGGAAGCGGGAGGGGCTGGCAGAACGATCCGAGATGTCCTTCTCGCTACAGAGGAGTATGCTGCCAAAGGGCAAAAGGCTACAGAGGATGCGGCATGGGACTCCAATGGGCGTCTCAATACCCTGGGCACTCAGGTGGCCAACATGCAGACCGANACCGACCTCTGCAACCGAATCATGAATACCCAGAGGAAGGTGGACAATCTTGGCCAGAATGTCCAAAGCTGGGGATCTGCCCCCACCGGAGCCACCGATGGGGATATCACTAAGATCCTGTGCCAACTCAGGGAGTACCAAGACGAGATTAAGTACCAGACGACGCAGGTGGACGCACTTGCAACCCGCGTCCTGGGACTGGAAGGCAGCCTTGANGGGGATATCACTAAGATCCTGTGCCAACTCAGGGAGTACCAAGACGAGATTAAGTACCAGACGACGCAGGTGGACGCACTTGCAACCCGCGTCCTGGGACTGGAAGGCAGCCTTGAGAATGTTGCCTCAAAGCTCGCTGCGGTGGAAGGAACCCTGAGTAAGATGGCTGCGGCCAAGCCCAAGGCACCGCCACCTCTGATGCCGGCACCCTGCCTTCCGGCTGACGTGGGGCCTGGGCNACCGACCTCTGCAACCGAATCATGAATACCCAGAGGAAGGTGGACAATCTTGGCCAGAATGTCCAAAGCTGGGGATCTGCCCCCACCGGAGCCACCGATGGGGATATCACTAAGATCCTTTGCCAACTCAGGGAGTACCTAGACGAGATTAAGTACCAGACGACGCAGGTGGATGCACTTGCAACCCGCGTCCTGGGACTGGAAGGCAGCCTTGAGACTGTTGCCTCAAAGCTCGCTGCGGTGGAAGGAACCCTGAGTAAGATGGCTGCGGCCAAGCCCAAGGCACCGCCACCTCTGATGCCGGCACCCTGCCTTCCGGCTGACGTGGGGCCTGGGCNTGTTGCCTCAAAGCTCGCTGCGGTGGAAGGAACCCTGAGTAAGATGGCTGCGGCCAAGCCCAAGGCACCGCCACCTCTGATGCCGGCACCCTGCCTTCCGGCTGACGTGGGGCCTGGGCCAGCGCCCTCGGTGCCACCAGGACAATGGGGACCATGCCCAGACAGAAGTGCTGATGCAGGCCCGCCTACAACCTCCTTGCGGTTGCCGCCGAACGTACAGGTACTGCAGCAGCACCAACAAGCAGGCCCCTCAAGACCGATGCCGACGCCACTGCCAGTGACGCAGCAACCAGGGCCAGGGCACCCCCCTGCGGGGGCCCACGGACAGAACTTAGTAACAATTGTTTACGAGGGACAGTCTTACTCGGTCCCGTCGGCCTTCTTGCAGTCGTGATCGCGCGTTATAGGCTTTTGATGTGACCCTTGTTTTATTTGTTCATTTGGCTGACGAAGCCGAGGGCCCGAGACTGACTTTTTGCACTGCCCTTCCCTTGCACTGTTCTTTTTGCACTGCCTTCCTTGCCACCTGTACCTTATGCACTGCTTTTGCTGCTGCCTTTTACTGCCTTACCCTTGCCACTCCCTTTTAAGGTTGAGGGTGTACTGTTTCTCTTTGGGCATTTGCCATAGTCCTTCAGGCTGAAAGAAGCCAACATGCAGCTCCACACAGGTGTCANTTTTACTGCCTTACCCTTGCCACTCCCTTTTAAGGTTGAGGGTGTACTGTTTCTCTTTGGGCATTTGCCATAGTCCTTCAGGCTGAAAGAAGCCAACATGCAGCTCCACACAGGTGTCAAATGCTGCATGCTGAAGCGGCCCCAAGTAAAACGGAAGACTGCAAGCTAAGGGTTGAGTTCGGTAAATGAGCTGCGATGGTTCATTTTCACTTTTATGTATGACCCTTGCTGCATGCCCCTGGGTGATGGTGCTGAGTTCTGCATTGGAGTTACATTGATGCCGTTTGTGGATGGATGCTGCTGNAATGAGCTGCGATGGTTCATTTTCACTTTTATGTATGACCCTTGCTGCATGCCCCTGGGTGATGGTGCTGAGTTCTGCATTGGAGTTACATTGATGCCGTTTGTGGATGGATGCTGCTGCCGCTGGGATGGTGACGTGGGTGCTGAGGTGACGTAAGTGACCATGAAACCGGGCAGGGAGCAGCTGGAAGGTTATCCCTTCTTTGGCAAATGGCAAAAGACAGCGGCACGGTGGTTTATCCCACCTTGAAACCCTTGACGGAGCCAGGCTGAGGGTTATCCCCTCGTTGTTTCTGGATGGCCNTGGCAAATGGCAAAAGACAGCGGCACGGTGGTTTATCCCACCTTGAAACCCTTGACGGAGCCAGGCTGAGGGTTATCCCCTCGTTGTTTCTGGATGGCCCGGGATTTTCCTGCTTTAGTGACTTGCCATGGTCGCTCGCGTGTCTGTTGAGCGCCACATACCTGCTGAAGCGAAAACACAACATCTGGCGGACCTCTGCATATGTTCTGGGTCTGCCGAGTGGGGACCAAGAGGAGATGTGGATGCGCATGGACAGCCCTTTTCCGGAAATGTATGGGTGTCCTGAACACTGGCAGTCTGAAGCAATATTTGAGGCCTTTGTCGATGTCTCTGGGCTCGTACTGAATGTTGCTGCTTGCTGCCAGTGGGGACACGTGCAGCAACTTACAGCGGTGGAGGTCTACACATATATTCGAGGTGTGTGGACGAAGCTGGAGGTGCCAGGCGGTTGAAACCAACCATAGTGCGCCCTGGCCCTCGTCTGGGTCTCTGCAACCTGAAAGTTCGGAGTGGACAACGAGGAGAAGGCGAAGCGTGAGCTCGGCTACACAAGGGTGCTGCGTGTGGCTGTGTGACGCCAGCAAATGCTCTGATACGGCCTGCATAGTGGTGGAGGTCCTTGCTATGCAAGGGTGCTGCGTGTGGCTATGTGATGCCAACAAGTTCTCTCATACGGCCTGCATAGAGATGGAGGCCCTTGGAGACATATGCTGGGGAGTGTCCAACACTACGACACCCGATATACACTCCTTCCCCATCAGAGTGGGGGCGCCTTTCCGAGACAGCTGGTGGTAAGCACAAGGGAAGTGATGGCATGATGACTGCGGAGTGAACTCCAGTCCTGTTGAGTGCGCACTGACAGCTGTGGTTGGCGCTGGCAAGGGAGCGGCGGTGTAAGCTGCGGTTTCTTTTGTACATGCTTTAGCCTGAGGGCCTTGGACGAGCAGGTATGTGGCATCTGCAGTCGTGCCGGTTTGCTGTTGAGGGTGAGTTAATGGTTCCCTTGCCAATGAGCAAGTTAGAGTAAGAAGTTCAAGACTTCTGAACTCTCCCTGAAAGTAGCGTTCGACCTAGAAACCTCGCCTGACTTGTCGAGTGCGAGTGACAAAAAAACTCACATGCTCTTTCGCGGAATTTGAATTTCCGATGCCCTTTTTCCCATGTACCGGTAGGATTGGTTGAATGAGACACGCACTATGTGTACAGCATCGAGGTGTGTGCGCCCATTGCATGAAGAAGCGCCGTCTGCATATTGCTGGAAGCGCCCTAGCAAGTCCCAGCTTCGTGGCAAACATCAGCGCATGCCGCTGAGCTCCCTGTGCAGTGTACGTGGGATAGGGAACTAAAGTCGCCTGGATAATGTGCGATAATCTTCCCACTCTTCCCTGTAGGACTTCATAGTTTGGCATATAATCTAGAATCAAGGCAACTGTACAAACAAGGGAATATGCCTCACTATGTACAGCGGAAGTCGTTGACGGATGGCCGGACTGTTGCTGCTCCTTGTCGACGGCGTTTCATGATCTGGGGTCTTCTTAACGAGCTTTAATTTAAGCCATCGCCAATATATGCCAAGAAGGCATATGGCAATCAACCTAATCCTCCACGTGAGGCCCAAGCAGACGTACCACCGGCTACCTCCTCGCCGCTCTACGCCGCTGTTCGCAGTGGCCATGAGGAAGCCGTGAGCCGCCTGCTTTCAGGCTCCTGCATAAACGGGCCTTTAGAAAGGGCGAGGTAAAGAGAACTGATTACGTGCAAGGTTCACGGATGCGTCTATGCGGGAATTCATTCAACCACCCTCGTCCTGCCTTACAGACTTCCGGGGCTCTCGTGCTAGATGGTTATTTATACACCTAAAAACATACGAGATGTTTCAAATGGAGTCGGGGTCACAGTCACATCATTCGCATCTCCGACACGAGCCCTTCCTGGAGGCAATGCCAATCCCAACCACTCCGTATCGCTCCGGGGTCCCTCGCCGATGCGGGCCGCTGTGCTCAATGGCCACACTGAGGCCCGGGTTCTGGGCTGACTGGCAGGGAATGGCGGTGTTTTGGGGTGGCTACAAGGGATGAGATCCAGGATTGGAGTGTTACTTGACATTGCTGCTTATGTTCTCAGAACTTGTTGCGATGTAACTCGAATGGGAGGTATATAGGTGTGCCACTGTTCGACCAGCCGTATCTATCTACAAGGTTGTCATTGCAGGGGTTAAAAAGGCCACGGCATGTCTTTAGAAGGACAATCACGACGGGGCTGTTATCACATGAATCTATGTTGGTAATTATAGCCTGCCTCTTTGTGCGGGTGTACTGCTTTGTGCATATCACGCCATTTCGATTTAGTTTTGGTATAGTAGAAACCGGAAGTTGGAAGACGGCAGATGGAACGGTTGGTGCAGCTGCGGGCGCTTTGGTTAACTCCATCTTCTAAGCATAGGTATCGGCTGGACCTGCCCTTTCCATCCCTTTCCATAATAAAATCAACCCTCAAGCACGAGTCTTCCAGGTTTGCGTTCTGCGGACGCCATGGCTCACACCGTTCCCCACAAAAGCTCAGACTAGACCACACCAAGCACCAAAATTGGAAGATAGTGGAACCTAGTTTATGGGGTGCTGTTGCATGCCCTTCTTCCAACTTTACCCCTGCAACCGTAGTGTATACAAGTACACCTAGTTGTCGCACACTTGTCGTCTTTTGTTAGTTTCGTTTCGCTACTTCATGCTCAAAGTCTTGTATTCGGTAACTTGCTAAAGACACATGATGTTTCACTGTTTCTTGATCGTGGTTTATGGTCTTCGTAGGTGCAACTGCCCATGCCCCCCCTTTCACACAAATGTAACCACTTGTTTTCGTCTGTTTCTCAAGGTGATGGGGCGATTGATCTCTGGCGGGGCAACGGTGAATCCGGACGACGCCTGGAACTCGAGCTCAGGGTTAAGGGTCTGGGGAGGGCGGCTGCTGTAAACACATACAGGTAATTCCTCAGACAAGCCCTGCAGGGAATCCCAATGTAGAAACACGAGACTCGTAGGGACCCTTAGGGTTATTAAGTCCTTATTATGGGTATTAAGGCCCCCTACCCCCCCTCCCCCTACCCCTCTAAGGGTCCCTATGATACACCCTCAAGATCTGGTATTGAAAGGTCCGACATGTGCAAGGAGGTCGCAGCTTCAGGAGTGTTGCCCTGTTCAACAAAGATCCTTGATTCCAACTCCTTAAAGCTTCGCAGAGTTTTATGGTTTTTTGTAGAGTGTAATACTCGTATGGTATAATCGTTCCATAGTTTGAAAACCTTAATAGGGTTGGATATATATATATATCTGCACACATATGTATATACATACATACATACATATATATATATATATATTTAGATAGATATTCGTTTATGTAGTCTAACAGAGTTGAGCAGCATTTGAAGTTGAGTCTTAGATTGATCTCTTCGAGGTCTGGGCCGCTCTCTTGCTTGGAAATCTCCGTGGAGCCCGCCGCCTCGCGAAGGCTTTGGGTGGGCTTTAGGGTTTAGGGGGTTTCGGGCTTAGGTTTTAGGGTTTAGGGGTTTCGGGCTTAGGTTTGAGACTCGGAATTGAAGTGGTCGGTGCATGAATTTAGCCAAATCCGTGGCTACAGTCCTACGAAGTTGGAAGACACCAGGTCTCGTGTCCGAATCCTAAGAGATTGAAGTGGAGGATGTAATATAGGGGCCTAAACAATTACTGACCAATACTAGGTTGAACTGCTGGGGCCCCTTAATATCATTATAGCATACTGGGCCCCAAAAGCTTATTCTAATTATTAAGGCCCCTACATTAAATGGCAGGCTACGGGCTATTCTTGGGCTCTGCTCCGACGTGGATGCTGGCTGCTGGCAGGCCGTGATGCAGGGGCCTCTATGAATAACATAGGATACGCTAGGGTCTCGAAGTACACTATACGATCCGTCTAATAAGTAAGTAACCCTCGCCTGAGCTTCTCGAGTGCGAGCGCCAAAAACCCCAAAATAGTAGTGGGAATCATTTAGCCCTCTTATCGTAGTAGGCTTGAGTACAGAGGCCGGCGCCTCGAAGTAAGGGTCCTCGGGCTAGGGAGGGTCAGAAAGAAAAGATGTGCTGAGTACACTCGATGGCTCTTTCTGCGGCACAAGATCTCGGTTGCTATCAGTGTTACATCCTGAAGAGCTTTATGCTCATTTCAACGCCGACAATCCGAACGCAAACCTTCAAGCCGAGCTGCACCCAAGACACATTCCATTTCGCAGGCTTGCTCGGCACGTGTGCTGCAACATACGCCCTCTCCGGGGCACTCCTTCAGCGAGCCGTGGCAGAACTCCTCCTTTTGGAGGGTCTGCCAGAGCACATTGCGGCGTAGGTTTTGGAGCCACAACCACGGCAGATTTAGCCAAATCGCAATACGTCAGACTTAGCACCAAGCTCCAATCCCCGACCCTCAAATATCTTAAAGAGTGCAGGGGTCTTGCCTCCGCCGTAACCCATTAGACTTTGGGTTTAAAGCACTTGATGCCCCCTTCTTAGCCGAGAGAGTGCTCTCTTGGAATGAGGCTTCGCGTGAGTTAGCCATCTCCTAAACCCAAGAAAGGCGGAAGCACTCAAAGCCTGTGAGAATACACGAAGCCCGCACAAGATCTTTCAAGCATGATAGGGCCGAAAAACGGCCTGTTGCTTAATGCGACTGTTTCCCTTTGAAGTTCCTTTTTCCAATGCAGCTACCGTCGGATGCGTTGACTTTGCCAACTGCTGGCCCACTTGGGTGCAGACTCGTATCTGGCGAAAGTTAAGATGGCTACGACAGAACGACAGTCAGTATTAAATGGATGTTTCCTCTATGTTTGCTTGCGTGGGTTCATCTTACAACTTGGGGCTTCGGACAACAGCCGTGGTTGCGCTAATGCGGAAAGCATATTGTATGTTACGTCTGTGTGCATGTGGCCGATGTCTTGTGTGAGCTTGTGCGCGCATGGCATGCATCGAAATGCGTACATGTACTGTATGCTCGCACACAGAGGGCGGCAGCTGCGATGGATACCGCTGGTTAGATCCTGTTTCCTCAAGATAAGAGCAGGAAGCCATGTATCCGGAGCTACGCAGGCATGATGAAAAAAGATTCTGCCAGCCGGCCGGTGTCTGCAGGAATGCAGTGAGTCTCCAGCTTTCCGCACGCATCAACTCCGTCGACGATGGCTTGTCCAGCTCCTGCTAAGAATGCGAACGATGGCCGTTTCTCGTCGCACTTGTCACTATAGTCCCATGATGAGTGCAGTCGTTCTCATTTCTCGCCCCCAGATCCACAAGACCAAAATATGACCGCACGGCAGAACGATTTGGGTAGTTGAATAGTTATCGCTGCACAGTATCTCTCGCACCTTGAGTCTGAGATGAGACGCTCTTTGGGCCTTTCATCTGCTTTCGGCGGCCGAGCACACGGCCTCCAGCCGTTCACTTGGCACGGCACCGTGCGCACGGCAGAGCCTTCGGAGATGGGCTACGAGCGGTTGCTCTTGCCTGGGACCTTGGATGCCCCGACGCGTCGATCCTTGCGCTCGTTGGCCACAGCTGCTGGATTGCGCTACGAGACCTTCGGGCCCAAAGCCTGCCGCCGTGTTCTGCTGGCCCTGCAGGCCGAGTGCAGCTGCTGCGTGAACGCGCTTTCCTACCAAGCGACTGACACCCTCTCTACAGCGCAGCTACGGGAAGCACTTCAGAAAGTCTTCGGCTTCAGCCCTTTGTCGGATGACGACATAACGTGAACAGCAGCTGCTATGCTGCTATGCAGCTATGGCGTCGTTAAACGAGCCAGGCGAAGCGGCTTGGCAGAGTCATCGCTGAGATCAGAGCCGCGAGGAGAAAAGCGAGAACGGTGTTTGCGCACGGAGCGCGACAGTTCGCATGCTGCACTTTTATCATCCAAGCAACCAAGTGCATTCTCTTAATTGTTAAGTGAAACAGCCAAGCACATTGCCATGTTGTCATCCCGCTAAGGTGTTTCGATGACGACCTGCGAGAAGTCGCATCGATGGTCCTGGGCAGTTTACCTGCAGCCTGACCGAGAATTATCGGCCACATCCGGGTCTCTTCGACTCGGACGGCTTGTATTGGGGGCACCGGGACTACAATCCCAAGTTTCACCCTTCAAGCACGCCGAGCTTTCGAATCCTCAACCCTGTTTGGGGATCGCGGCTTTCTGGCTATGTAAGGATATGTAAGGAAAAAAGAATATGTAAGGTGGCAGACTTAAATCAACTGGGGGGATGGTAGAAGCCGGTCATGCGTAGGCCACTTGTCAGCACCATCAGTCTTCTGGAATGTCTGACTGTCAGACTCCCTGAGCGCCGAAACCGTAAATCGGCGCCGAATAAATCCTACAGGCATGGTACCTGAAACCTGCCTTTTGCTTCGGTCGGATCTGAGACGCTTCAGACTTTCGGACAACTTTCGTGCTTGGACGGCGGTAGTATTGCGAGTGATAGTAATAATAATAGTAACAACTTGGGCAGCTTCCGAGGCTGTCGCAAATGCCACGAGCAGGCCCCATACTGTTTGTTGTGGGTCTGAGAGAGGGAAAGAGGCGGAATATTCCTGCAGGTCAGTAGGAAAGAACGCTGCCCAAAGTTGTGCCGACAAAGTCTATAGCTTCTATCTACAACACAACACTGGCAGTACTCTTCTAGTTGGCTATGGGCTTGCCCATGCCGATTCGGGGGCGGGGGGNGGGGGGGGGGGGGGGAGCTGCATGGACCCCAGTGAGTCGGTTAGCCATCACAGGAACGACTCGCTCTGGGTGTACACTCGCTGGTGGCTCCCGCACCTGGCAGGTGTGCTGCCGGGCTTGATAGCTTTCAGCTGCGATCTCAGTCGAAGACCCAGTTGTTACTTCACGCGCTCGTGGCACTGCCTGTGGCCCCTGAGGTGCAGGGGTGAGCGCCTTTGAGAAGTCAGCAACCTGGATCCCAGATCATCATGGCTGGGGCGCATGAGGCCCTTGCCTGTCCCTTGTGTCCTCGATCATCCATTCAGAACCATTCAGAAGGGCAGCTTATCAGAATGAGGCACATGCGAGATCGTGCCCTCTAAGGCGTGCAAACTGGGAGGGTGCTACAGGCTTGCTGCCCTGGCCTTGTTTCGTGTCAGATGGCAGACTTCTTTCGATTGTCCATGTGCAATGGCTTTGCGAGTGTTGAGGTCGGAGATGAGTAGCCAGACCGTGCAGCCCAGTGCTTCAGCCTCAGATCCTTGCAGTGCTTTTTCATTGAGCTTCCCAGGTGTGCATAATCAATGTCGGCTGCTATGGAAGCCTAAATCATTAGTAGTATCTTACAGTAAAACTATAAGGCACCACCAAACTCTATTCTGATTTTTTGTGGCCCCTGTATTAAGTGCCACCAAGATCCCTCTGAGCGAGCGTCAGGTTACCACCATGAACGCAGCTGCGGCCGCGTGTGTCCGACCCTCTGCGCCCAGTCACTTGAAAGCGGGTCTATGACAGCCCGAACGAAGCCTGCAGTACCTTCCCTAAATGCTGACAGACAGACCCCCAAAAAGAAAGCCCTAAACCCCAAAACCGCATTGAATACCGGAGTGGCACCTGAGGAGAAAGACGAAATGCCTGAGGGCCTTATTGGTCTTAATCATAATCCGTAAAGTCTTGGACTCTTAGACACTATAAACCTTAGAAGTCCATGACCCTGAAACCCTAACCGGCTTTAATCCCGAAAACCTGAAACCCTGTCCTAAAGCCCTAAACGCCCCAAGTCCCTAGAACCCGAGTACATTCATTGAACCCCCAAGGAGAAATCCGAAAACCTAAGAAACCTCAGCGGCCCTAATCCGTAAAACTCCCAAGGAGAAGTCCAGCTCTTGGATCCCGGCCTTGGCTTTGCTTCAGGACCTCAGACCCAGGTGCCTTTTGCTTTGGGGAATTTGTCAGTTTAGGGGTGATTCGTCGTTCAGGAGAATGGAGTGTAAGAGCTTGGAGGTTAGGCATTTGGTTTTCGGGGGGGGGGGGGGGGGGGNGGGGGGGGGGTTCAGGGTTTGACAATATATGGGACCAGCATACAATGACCTTGCATGCCACTCCGCAGCTCTCGCTTTGCCCGGGACTCCTTCACATGTAGAAAAACACTTGAGTCACTTGAACTGCTATAGGAGCTATATAGATGTCAAGTCAACGTTAGTGTGAGTGTAGATGTTTATGCAGTTCTTACGACTCAGCCAGTGCACTGTCATGATTTCGTGCTGCTCCTCTACTGTCAGTTCTGAACCTTCGTTGCAGCTGTTTCGCCAGAAGGCCTACTGTCACGCAGGCCCTGTATAGGATCAGGCAAGAACTGAACTGCTTCACACAGCTGCCTTGCAGCGGATGTATAAGGGAGCCGGTAGAAGTTGCCGCCAGGTCATTGCAAGTCGCAAGGGCCCCAGTGTGTCGATTTTACACCTTGAGGCTTCGGAGGTGCAGGTAGTACCGTGCGATGTGGATTTTTAACATGTTACCACCATCGTCCTCAGAACAGAGACTTTGGCTGGGTCAAGGGTACAAGTCAGCTAATAACAGCTTTGCTCGGTAATTCTATCGCAGTGACATGGATAGCAAGAAAAACCTTCGCTGGACCGCACCACGTTCTTCCTGTGAGCTCTGGTTGCAACCATGTCTCGGCCAAGTGATCCTAGACCGAGACTCTGTTAACGCCCATGCTCAGGATTTAATCTCGGTCAATGCAGCCTTTGGCGCATGCGAGCGCTCCGCTCAATACCAACCGCTGCAGGCGGATCAGGGGTTGTGGAGGGCATCTCAACAGCGTGGCGGGGCGAACACAGCGACTAATCAATTCTGAACGATGTAATGCGCGTTTGTGCTCGAAGCCTGCTAGACCGTTGTGACAAGATGGTCTGCCGCCACGCCCCTCGCCCTCAAAAAGAACGGTAGTTCCGCCGGAGCAGACGAAAACCAGGTGCAGCCTCAAAGGGAAAGGTTCAGGAAGTGCGTGGAAGTCCTATTCACATGTTCCAGAAGCATCCGACAGCCCCTGAGAGCTTCCAAATCTCAAGACTTCCCCTGCCCTTGCCTGAATTCTGCATAGGGCCAGAACCTGACGGTCATAGCAGGTGCTTCCGAAAAGAGCTTTGAGCTATTACCTGCAGCCCGAATATCTTGTAGTTTAGAATGCGCCCTGCAAGCCAAAGTGGCCCCAGAAGCCTTAAACCCTTCGTGTGACTTTCATCGCGAAGCCGTGCCTGCCGAGCGAGTGTGCGAGTTGAAACCTAAATCCAAAACCCTATAGGGCCCTAAACCCCAAACCCTCGTACCCACATGCCTGGCCTGGATTGTCCGAGCGCGAGCGCCGAAACCCCAAACCCCACAACGGTTCAGCGCAAGGACCTCGCGACTCAGATTGCCAGTCTTCTCGGTGAGCTTACTCGGCCGCTTGAATCGACTGGCGGTCGCAGAAGAAAAGCCCGGACATGCTAAGTCACAATCGTCAGTATCTGGTACTTTTGATTCCTGTGTTGCAAAACTTGACGCACCATTAGCATTACTACTAAGCTTTACATCTAAAACATATGTACATATACACATATGTGTATATATATACACACCTGTATATGTATATGTGTATATATATATATATGCATATATATATATATATATGTATATATATATATATATATATATAAACAGGATTGCTCTCCTTACCGCCTCTCCTTCTCCCTCTCCGAAAGCACATCTGTAAAGCCCTCAAGAGCCTCACTGCTCTGGTGTTAAAATTCGCTTCAGCACAAAGACCACAAATCCAAGTCCAATCCTAAACCCTACATTCCGACATTCCCACATCTCGAGAAGCCGGTCCTACAGATTGAACACGGCTAAATATCTAAACAAGAATCTCGCCACACGCATTTCTACCCCGGCCGTTTGCTGAGGCTCTCCATAAAGAAAGCCAGTCACAATACGATTGGGTCCTGGGTCCGCGAGGCCTATCAGGAGGCTTCGAGCCGTGTGGGCTTCGACGTCACTGGCGGGTCCGGGTTGGGTGGGACAAGGGGCTGCCTCGGATGAGCCAGGGGCTTCGGGCTGAGATGGGCTGAAGTTTCTGTTGTACTCCAGCTCTTTGCTGCACTTAATTGATGAGTGGTAAATGGTGCCGGCGAGGGGTGGTGGGGGTTGGCAGGGTTGGTGGTGGAGGTGGGAGTCGGAGTGGTGCCGGCGGTGGCGGAGGCGTTGGAAGACACGTTGCAAAGTCATTTTAGGGAGTGGTCTACCTTCAGAGCTAAAATGCTTGACACAAAGAACGTCCGCTACGAATGCTTATGGGCCTGCAGTTCCTGGCCATCTTGAACCCTGATAGCCAGAGAATGGGGTTCACACGAGCAACCAGGACAAGCAACACGACCCACGTTGTACACACATACACACATAAGATCACACAAGCACATAAACAAACAAGCACATACGTATGTGAGGGCGTGCGGCCGTACGTACCTACATACGTATGTACGTACCTACATACCTACGTACGTAGGAACATACGTACATACGTACATACACACCTACACACATAATCACAAACACATATGAACATACATGCAATTCGTATAGACACATACACACACATGCACATGCACATACACGTACATGCACATACGCATACGCGTGCACATACACTCGCACACATACACATACACTTGCACCAGCACCCACATACATAATATGTATGTTTGTGCTTGCACTCAGAGGGCGCGGTTCTTGCGCATGTGTTTGAAGTATGTACGGTACATGAATTTACCTTCATATATCTACCAACTTACCTATCTGCTCGTCTATCTATCCATCTCATTGCACATGTACGTATGCGCGCGTGTGTGTACATGTACATCTTTGAACAGTTGCAGACAGTCGCGCGCGTGGCAGATCCTACACTTAATCAGGAACACCCAGACAAGTAAGCCCTGAAACCCCATTTTGTCAATATGCCCCTGGCATAGCCATTTTGGCCGAAGGCACGCGTGTAGAAAGCTCTTATAGGCCACCCACATTCCTCCCACACACGCTGGTGTCCGCCTGACATGTGCTGGTCATTCGAAGTCTCCCTGGTGTTTGGGACGCTCGAGTTTCTTACGATCTCTGTGCTGCTGCGAAGGAACCAGCACCATGATCGGTGCTTGGCTACTCTGCTGTTCCCAATCATGATGCAGGAGTTTTGCCAAATGATGATTTGGCGGTACGTCGGCGAAGATGCTTCGACGTGCCCAGCTGAAAACTTTTTTTGGGGCAAGGCAGCAAACTTGTTTTACGAATCCGTCCCGCTGTTTGCCAACATAGCTGCCTGGCAGTGGTTGTGGTTCAAGCTGCCAGACAAGTGGACATGGGACATCCATCTGCTCATCGCATCGACTGTGCTGGCATTCGTTGGATATGTGCTTGGTGTTACAAATCGTTTCTATGTGCTTCCGCCTGTGTGCACTTTCCCGGGACCGTGTGGTCATCTTCTCTTCTTCCCGCAGGAGGACGCACTCGTGGTCCCGCTAGGTGGAATTTACTACATGCTTCTTGCTTTTGTTTAAAGGGGAACGAAAGAATGCTACTAATAGTAACTATAATATTACTCCATTCTTTCATTCCCCCTACTTAAACAATGCAGAATGGAGTATTCGTATAGTTACTATTCGTATCATTCTGTCGTGCCCCCCTTAACCAACCTAGACCAGGCTAGACTAGACTCTACTATGCTATGCTATGCTACACTACACTATACTATACTACCCCTAAGCAACCCTAAGGTTGCCTCTGTTTGCTGCTGGGGTGATTGATGCCGGAGACGGCAGACTGCACGGACACTGGGGCCTCGGCGGCGTGGCTGTACTTGGATTCATCGAAACATTTACAGCAGTCTTGTACTTCAACAACAAGATGCCATCGTTTCTGTACCGGGCAACATGTAATCCAGATGAATTCTACTCTACCTGGTGCTGGCAGGCGTATTTTATAGCTATTTGGGCTTTGCTGGAAGTCTGGATTTACCGGAAGGTTGTTGACCCAAACTGGCAAATACCTGGGCACATGTCGAGTGGTCACATACCAGAAGGTTCTGAGGGAGAGCAGGCTTCCCTCACTGCACCTTGATAAACGAAGCACGCAATACTATTAGAGTATCGTATTAATTATAGTATTAGAGTACTACGATTACTATGTTGATTGGGTGTTCGAGGTGCCAAGAATTGTTTCACTTGTGGAGAAGTGCTGCATGCGACAGAAGACCTGGATACGTTATGGAAGTCTCATAACGAAAATGTGAATTCTCTTAAATACGCAGCTGTCACATGCAAGGAATGTTCTTAGTTTACAGAGGTCTATGCGTTGGTGTCCAGAACATGAGGTGCGGACGATGGGTTTTGTAGTTTTAGAGGTTTGGATGTTGAGCTTTTGCAGCCTTAGGAATTTAAGGACTTAGACCTCTGTCAGCGTTTTGGGTATGCAAAAGGTTTAGTTTCTTCAGGTTTGTAAGAGTTTTAGGGACTAGGGTTTCAGGGACTTAGGGGTGCCCAAACACATGGTTTTTCAAGGCTGAAAATTGCCTGTAATCACTTGTTCACTGCATGTGGCTGTCGAAAGTGATTGCTGCTCCCGGCGAAGTGCGCGAGTCAGCGGTTGCAAAAGTAGATCGTTATGTCTTTGTCGTGTTTGGGCTTGGGTTTTGCGGTACAACGTGTCCATTATGGGAACCACCATTGAGTTTGTCGTTCTGCTGCCGCTGCTACTACTGCTACTACTGGGGGTGGTCCGATGCTTTGTTTGGGTTGGTTACCTCTTTGGCTTTTTGGTTTGGGGTCCAGCATAGAATCTGGAGGAGTCTCCTACCTTTTACTGTGGCAGTTCACCCGAACAAAGGAGTGAACATGTGACAGAACAGTTGGTGAAAGCCGTGAAAACAAAGTAAATTGCAGATCGATGGAGCTCGGGGGCTAAACATGTTTGGTTATCATATGCCTTCTTTCCCTGTTGGGTCTGCTTCTCCTAGCTCCATTGTGACTAGTTAACACTCGTGTCCCCGCGGAGCTGTCATTGGCGTGCCATGTGGGTGACAAAACTACTACGACGACTGCTACTACGACTACTAACTACCAAGTACCAACTACCAACTACTGCTATTACTAGGCAGCGCCTGAGCAATATGCCTTCACGGCAGTCGCAACCTTGCATTCAGACCCTCATGGCAGCCCGGGCATCCTCGGCCGCTGCCTGCCTTCTTAAGATCTCTGCTTTCGAGGGCCGCCGGGCGGTCCTCCTCGTGTGGCATGTAAAGGGGCTTGTTGTGCCTCCTCAAACTCAGCACGGGGGAGAAAGGTTGTAAGACGGATCCATGGATTGAAGTTCGGGATGGTGCGGGCGGTCAATACCCTTAAACTGCTGAGCCTCGAAACCCCCTTCAAGAGAGAAGAGAGAAGAGAGAGGGAGAGAGGGAAAGAAGAATGAGAAGACAGAGAAGAAAGAGAAGATAGAGAAAAGATAGAGAAGAGGGAGAAGAGAGAGAGAGAGAGAGAAGAGAGATAAGAGACATAAAAAAGAGAGAAGAGAGAGAAGAGAGAAAGAGAGAGAATAGAGAGCAGAGACGAGAGAGAAAGAGAGAAGGTAGAGAAGAGAGAAAAGAGCGAGAGAGAGAGAGAGAGCCCAAGAAAGAAAGAAAGAGATGGGCAGATAGCTCAAGAAGAGCCGATGCTTGCAGCTTCCTTGGGAAGCAGAGCTTGCGGCGAGCTACAGGGCAAAAGGGTCACATGGGCCTTCGTTGCTACATTCATGCTGGGTCGCCACACCTCTCAGTTGACTGGTAGATGTCTGTAGAATCACTTGCTGCGCACTTGTCCATCTCAGAGCACCGCTGCAAGCTAACAGTATGTTATGCGCATACACAGTGGGTATAAGTTGTCCCTCATGCACATCCCCGCAGAACACTCATCTTCCTTCCCGCCATGCCTCCCTCCCTAGTTTCGAAAAAATGAGTGACCCCATACCTTCTTAAAGTGCACATTTCCTCAGGGCTAGGCCAGTTCCGACCTCGGGAGCTACAGGAACACGGAAAATGGGATGAGATACCCTATGCTACTCGACGACTCTAAACCCAAGTAGGCACCATCAACCCTTTTGTAGTTTTGAAGTTTTGAGGGACCAACAACTTGTGTGGTTCACTTCAATTAGGCTTCTTGGATGTGTTTTTGTTTCACGGTCCTATGCCTTGAAACCATAGCCCGACGCACCCAAAAAGCCTTAAAGCGCTGCTTACCACGATTTAGGGTTTAGGGTTTCATTAGGGTTTAGGGTAACCTCCCTATTTTTCAAGGGCAGCCGGTCCAGTGGCCGTTGTCCTGTGCTGTGGCTTTGCCTTTCACTTTGGCTTTGCTGCCGGGGCCTGGAGTCTAGGTCGCAGCACAATTGGTTTTGGGGCTGAAAGAGCCTACAGGATTTTGGGGCTTACAGAGTTGAGAGGGTGTACTGTACCGGGTTCCAGGTGGGAATGAATGCCTGTTGCTTGAAAATTCGAACCTAAGCCCTAAACCTGTTTCCCTAGTTTATGGCTCGAGGGATGTATCGGGTTGGCCCCCTTATTCCTTATTCCCTTTTGTCTTAGGGTGACCCCTTATAAGAGGCTCTTGGGGGTGCAGGATGCCCTCCCCCTTTGAGCAAAGAAGGGCACTCCCTTTTCTTCCGACTGGCAATCATAACTGGTGCCATACATCCGACCGCTCTTTTAAGTTAGGACCAGTGAAAGCAGTCTTCAATCTTGCTTGGCCGCAGAGTAGTGGCTATTGAACCCCGAAACCCGAAAGCCTAAACCCTAAACCCCCAAGGGTTAAACCATGAAACGGATTTGGGGGGTCTAGGTGAATTCCCTAAGTTTCACCACGAGGGATGCTACCCAGGCTATATCCTTACAAAGCCAGCATAGGCTCTAAGCCCCGGTCCTGCCCAAGCCTTGCACCTCAGTGCTGAACCCTATGCCCCCAAGCCCTTTGACGGTGTAGGCTTCCGATTCAGGGTTGAAAACTAAAAGGCCTCCCTCCCTCCCCCTCCGCCCCTCCCCCCCTGTGAGCCCTGAGGGCGGGCATCAATGGCCGAGCCAGCGATCTTAGCAGAGCTCCTCTTTGCGGCCGGCGCGGGCACGCAAAGCCAGGGAGGATGCTCCTTGTCTACACCTTACCTAGGGGGTTTAGTGCTTATAGGGTTTTATGAAAACTGTAGGGCTGACACAAGCAACACATGGCATCCTTTCATAGGGCAGGCTATCCCTTGGAACCTTCGGAGCCCTAAACCCCCAGAACCACTTTCGTCCTCCTACCGCGACTCAGACTGCGACGAGCCTTGGATCCCTTCGCCCTTTTGGGCGTGGAGTCGACGGCGACCCGCGATGAGGTCAAGAAGGTGAGCTTTCTTACTATGGGGTTCGAGCTTTCGGAGCTTTAGGGTTTAGGTTTTCGGGTTTGGGGTTTTAGGGTCCTGGTTGAGGTTTAGGGCGTTTGGCTTACGTAGGGTTTTAAATTTTAGGGTTCGGGGTTCTCGCGTTTCGGGTACACAACTCGAAACAGTATTTTTGTTCTTTCTTATATTACAAGTGCTTGCTGTTAATGTGTTATTCATGCTTCATTGTGTTGTGCTTGTTGGTTTTTCCCACCATCGGTGTCGGGTTGTTAGATTTTGAGTCGGCCGTACCCCTCGCCCGGTCTCTAGCCTGGGTCTCCCATGGCGAAGTGTCCTCGGAGTGTCCCCGCAGAAAGTCCTGCAGAGAGTACCGCTGGGATCCCGCAGAGAATTTTGCATCCCTGTGCCCAACCCCAACGAATCCCGCAGAGAGCCCACAATTTCCAAATTCACGGCACGTTCCGACGTTCCGCTGACGGCTGGGCAAACCATACCTGGAGGGGATCCAAAGAACAAGGAGCAGCAGACATGGGCGTGGGAAAACGAGGAAAAGCAATGGAATGATTGGAGTCGGAGCAGCTCTCCGCTGTTGAGTGGTTCGGGTGCTGTCGCACTTTTTTTGCAAAACCTGCGGCCTTTCAGGAGAGAAGTCGAGTCCGGAAGATATCGGCTTCCTCGGAATGGGGCTCAAAGTTGTGCGTCGGCCAATGTGCCCAACGAATTCCCGCAGCTGTGCATGCGAGTGGTCTTCTCACGTCGTAAAGCTTCACAGCCTGCCCTAAGCCATCGTGTGCTAGACCCCAGCCAGATCTTATTCGAAGGGTGAAACGGCTAAGAACACAATTTGCAACTCCCAAGCTTTCCCGAAGCCCGAAAGAGTGAGGGCAAGATTTCCACTGAGGGATACCCGATCATGGAAAGCAAGGAAGGGCACTTGCTGTGCTGTCGACCCTAAGCCTGAGGCCTGAACTCGTAGTCACGAAAGCCTATAGCCCCGACTGTTTTAGTCCGACTTCCACCGGAGACTTGAGAGCGAAATGAAGAGCCCGGCAAAACCCGCAGTCCCGATTCCACGCTTTTCTCCAAGCTTGAAGGAGCAGCCATGGTCCAAAGCAGGAGCCCCGTGACCCTCGCCGCAGCCTTGGCTGCTTGATGGCTGGGCCACTTGCGATTTGTGAACCAGTATTTGTGTCCATGATCTCGAGTGCAGTGGCCGTGCGGGGACTCTGAAGCGACTGCGCCCCTGCTTAGTTCTCACGACCAGGGCGTTGAGGGGTTGGAGAAATTGGCAACATGCTGTCGAGTGGATGTTGATGCACTTCCCTTCGTTTCCGATCTGGTGGTGGGGCTTACATGATCTGTCCTACGCCATACACCCTAAACCCTATGCTCGAAAAGGTCCGTTGCACTTGCAAAGAAACCCTAAACCCTATATACTGTAAACTACTGTGCACTGTAAACCTTTGCTATAAGGCCTACTCTAAAGCCCTAAACTCTAAAACCCTAAACCTTAAACCTCTGCTATAAGCCCTACATGACAGAGTTGAAGACTTGAGGTGCTCGAGCCAAAGTCGGCTAGAGTCATACAGGCGCGGGTCGATCCATGGACGTGATGTCTGAGGTGCATAAGGGCGGGTGTAGGGTTACTATAAGGGGTAACTATAAGGGCGCGTGTAGGGTTATTCCTAGGGGGAACTAGAAGGGGTGCACGCGGGAACTGTTCGGTTTCTCTATTAGGTGCAGGGATTCAGGTGTTTGACCCTTAGGGTTTGGCGCTTTAGGGTTGAGGCTTTCAGGTTTCAAGGAGTGCCAGCTGCAGAAAAGGTCTATGGCCAAGGGTTTGGGGATTTCATGATGCTGAGCATCTGGTGTTGCAGAGCTCTGAACGGAAAGCAAGAGAATGCAAGAGACAACAGCTTGGTATGTCTGCATTATTAGACTTGATACAGACTATTGCGTTATAGTCCCGATGTAGTTATGCTGTAGCATACCTTCAAACCCCATGTCCTGTTGGATTTGGCCCAAGCCAATACGCAGAGTGTGTCTTTCCATCGCTTGCGAGCAGCTCGAATCAAGAAAAGGGTGCTCTTGGCACAGGATGGCTACTGACGGTTCTTCGCCCTTCAGTCTTGTGGCTCTACTTTCAAACAATGTAATACTCAAACATAGTAATAACCTAATATGACATAAATACAATATAGGGAAAACGTAATATGCGAATCCGGTTGTGTTCTGGGCCGACCAAGCCATCGGCTGCAGACCTCTGAACACTGCGGAGCGCAGTCCAGTTCCATACATCTTAGCCAACTCGTTTCAAGTTATCTTCACCCGCATGCAGCGAAGCCTGCCCTCCTCCATGCTCAAGTATCAAGTATATGAAACAGCCTAAATCCTAAGCCCTGCACTCGAGACACTCAAACACCTGAGGTTTCACTCCTTGTGGCAGCTTCGGAGTAGCTGTCGTTCTTTCTAGACCTTCAACGATCGGAATCCTTGACGTCGCCCCCTAAACCGTAAACCCTAAGCCCTGCCTACCGTGATCGGTAGTTTTATCTGCCCATTAGCCTTACCCCTGATGGCAGACTCAGTTTCAGTGTAATCGTGCAGATTGCACACACAGATCACATGCTACCTGGACCGACCCGGTCTTTATTTTATTCTTATGTCCCATTAGCCTATTCCTCATCCCTCTATAGTGATCTGCCGTTCGTAGTCCTCAAGGTCCTGTCACCTTAGTCAGCGTGAGTACGAACAAAGGATCTTGAGTGGGGAGTTGGTTGATCGGTTCAGTATCTGTTACTTCG
The DNA here is from genome assembly GCA_003297005.1 of Symbiodinium sp. clade A Y106. Classification (NCBI taxonomy): domain Eukaryota; class Dinophyceae; order Suessiales; family Symbiodiniaceae; genus Symbiodinium; species Symbiodinium sp. clade A. The sequence goes on along the minus strand of BGNK01000044.1, from coordinate 428,588 downwards.
GTGTTGCTTTGAACTCCCATGTAGTGTTGTTTCACTCTTCAGACCTCGAACCACATGCCTCGCCTGGATCGTCCGAGTGTGAGCGCCGAAACCCTAAACCCTGTCCGAGTTGCGAGAGCGTAAATCGCCCAGGTCAGGCCTCTCCGGACCACCCCGGTTCCACGTTCATTTCATCTTTTGCGAGGCTGCTCATCGGGGGTTTAGGGGTTTGGGGTTTAGGGTCTAGCGGGACAAGTCTTCAGCCATAGTACGTAAGTTGGCGGTCTACAGCTTTTGCTTGCTGGGCGTTAAGTTTTTTGAGGGTCGTCAGGGCTTCTAAGATTCAGGGTGTAGGTTTGCTTGCCCGGCTCGGCTATGTCAGAGACCCGCCGATCAGTTCCCAGATGAGTACATATGGATATGGTCCGGAACACACGACGCCTTATGAAGTCTCGTGTCGCAAGAATCGGTCGCAGGTGATGACGAAGCACCCTTACACCCCTAAAGGAGTCCGAGTATGAGCGCCGAAATCCGTAAAGGTGATGGTGACGAAGTGCCCCTAACGCATGAGCGACAAAGAGGTGATGACGAAGTACTCCACTCGTATCGATGCTGCCGACTTCTCCGACGGCCAGAAGACTTGCTGCATGTTGCCCTTGCGCCTCTCGGAAAGATTTCGGCAAGAGGATTTAGTGTGTAAGTCAGCTTCTAGTAGGTATTATGGTTCCGAATGTAAATTAACGTGAAGGTCCTGAATAAATATGAGCACAGAAAGGAACAGGAAGCCACACACTTGTAGCATTCTTGGCTCTTGATCTCGCCCCCTTTGCGCTCTTGCAGCAACCCTGAATGCAAAACCTGTCCTCCAAGGTTGGGCGACGGTCACCTTTGGCATCTTGTTTGGTGTAGCTGGAGCATGCCAGCTTTTCGAGCAGGTCTCTCCCCTGCAACGGAGACAGTGGATAAATACAGTATTGATGTGTCTTGATATAATATATGTATGCATGCTGTACAGACTTGCAGACAGGTGTCTGTTTACATCTCTGTTTCTTCATGGCTGTGCCACTCTTTTGGATGCGCGAAGGTGTGGAAGAGCCTAGCAGAGCATCCTCTAAGGTTTATCGCGCAACTGGCGGGGCCGTTTCGGGCTACAACATCCAAGAGAAGAGACTCCCAGCTGCACTAGCACGAGCATGCACGGTTTCGGGACATTCTTGCTGGAATTTATGCAATGCCGCATGCCCTCAGGCAAAAGCACGCTGACCCTCCTGGCTTTGGCTTGCTGCATGCTCCTCTCTGGCGTGTCGGGTTGCGCGGGCCGCACACCTAGCTGAAGCACGTGTTGCTGCAGAGAATTAGCTGGGACGTCTCCACTGCGCCGTACCTGATGTCTGAACATGTGACGAGCCGGTTCGGTACCTCTTAAACGCACCTTATCATCTATTGTAGACACTACCTGCAACGAAACTCGCTGAGAAACAGCTAGATGTGGAGCTCCAGTGGGCAAGGTGCGTTCTTCGAGATTCGCCATCCGGTGACGCCACCTGGATGCACTTGTCATTCTGTCACAAGTCCTCCAGACAGGATAGGCAGGTGGTCTAGTACGTACATGTCAAGCCTGAAATGAGGATAATCATGAACCTCGTGTGAATGTTTGCCTGTAGCAGCAGTTGTAGTAGTCAGCTTCGTGATTCTGATTTTCATCACACTCTCCATCCGTCGCGCAGCAAGTATTCGGACGATGGCCTGCGCATCCCGCAAATTAAGAGGCGTGACCCCGATCAGGTTTTTCGCACTCATGCTCCTCCTTCAATGCATCTTGGAGGTTGCTTGGTTCGTACTCGAGGACCGAAGATGTAGCAGCCGTAGGCAAACAGGTGCATGGAGACTTAGTCGCCTTGCAAGCGCCTCAAAGTGTAGAATGGCCGTGTTCCTGGCCGGGCTCTGTGGATAAAGATTTGTTTGAGCATGGTGGGCATTCACCAGCATAGGTTTGTGCCAGGAGAACAGACATGAACAAAGACATCAAAGTGAGAAGTTGCAACTGCGCGGAAGAATGCAAACTTGCGTGCACGTCTCTATGTGTGTTTCTATGGTTGGAGCCGGAATACAAGGATTCTTGGGAGCAAGGCACCCGAGCACACTTACAATTTCGAGTTTCAATCGGGTTCTCGAGGTTCCCATACCCTAGCGCCGAAACCATGTCTGCCGCGAAGTTACGATGCGATTCACAAGGACATGCAGCGTATACGTTTACATGCAGGTGCAAGCGAAGACAGCTGGGAACAACTGGGAAGTCATTGCTTTTGGACAGCTGGAAGAAGCTGTGCAGGTCACAAGAAGCTGAAGATTGTTTCGGCGACTTGCCCACCTTCCAGGGCAGTCGATGAGCCGTTTTACTCATCCCGCCTTTGGTACCTTCTTCAAACCGGACATCGAAAAAACTCAACACGTCAGAAGTTAAATCACACGATGTGTTGCCATGCCAGGGTTGATTTGAGTTCGGCAAGATGGCTATGCCAGAATGCATGTGTAGGGAAGGTAGCTGCTGACGTTTTCCTGCCTTTCTTCTCCAGGATTCCACTGGAACCTTCGGTGACTTCTGCCATATGATTTGGTCTGAGGTCGTCCTTGGCCGCCTGGCTGCATAAGACGACAGCAGCATCATGACTGTGAACACTGGTGCTACTGATGATGGTGATGACGATGATGCTGCTGATGATGATGATGGTCATGACCATCCGTGCCATTCAAACCATTCTCCACGCTGCCTTCCTTATGCACTTGTAATCTGAGTGTTTTGTGCTGCTCTGATAACCACAGAGATGTACTCTTGAAATCCCTGACACTATGACGATGATTACCCTGATATTGCATTGACCATCGACGAGGCAATCGTTCCGTGAACAGCCCGGTGGCGGTGAATCTCTTCTATGCGTTGATGTCCATAAACATTCATCTCTGGGCCTGTGGCGTTGTGGCCAGTTACGCTCCTTGGAGGCAGATTGAAGGTGGTTCCGATGTCTCATTCCGCATTCCGGCAGCCGGGAGCACCCTTGAGGCCCCCTTAGTGTATCGGGGTGAGTCTAAAAATGCTCACCACAACGGGAGCAGCACCATTGGCACCCCAGAGCACGCACCGCTCTCTGGCGGGAACACGAGGACTGTGGCGGCAGCAGCCGCGGAACGCCTTATGTGCAAAGTGATTTTTTACGCAACTTTCTCGCTCCTAATGTCCCCCCGTACTGTTACTGGCCACGCTGTTGGACGAAGTGTTATCATCGAGAGGAGTATAGTTGCCATACTCGCCGGACATGTAAGTCTAGAACCCGCGATGTTGAGACTCGTTGTTTTTTTGCCCCCCCCCCCCCCCACATACTCACTCCTCCTCCGATAGGGCCACCCCCTCCGCCGCCCGACGCCCCCGGCAGCCGGCGCGCGAGGCGGGCTGTCTGGGCGGCGGCGTGCCNTTTTTTTTCCCCCCCCCCCCCCCAACGTTTACATTCAGTCCTTTAGAGCCAAGCTCGCCGGAGCTCCAAGGCTTTGGAACTGCGGGCTGCAGGCAAGGCTGTCTGGTTCGAGCCAATCGATGATGACGATGACGACGAGGACCAACCTTTCGAAGTCTATTAGAGCTGGAGGTGAAGATGCGATGCGAAGTTGCCTGCTGCTTGAAGTGTTCTAGAACAGAAGTTGCAGTTCTGCATCTGCAGTGGCCCTTATAGAAACCCTTCTAAAACCTTTGCAACTGCAGGAAGCGGCCGAAACGCCTCTGAAGGGTCAGGAGGTGTCTCAGGGCAGCGAGAGGGCAGAAGGCTACGGGGCGACCCCGCCCTAGCTTTCCAGTCGAACAGAGCGGGCAGCATCGGTCGCGAAAGAAAAATGACAAGGGGGCGTGATTCTGATCGTTGGCCAATGTGCCGAATAGAGGTCATCTCGCCGACAGCGCTTGGTTGAGACGAGAGTTCAGGCTGATGCACTTGTGTCAGGTCGCACCAAGCCTTGGATCGAGCCAAGCCCAAGCAGTCGGAGCAGTGAATGCTGCCAGCTGCCAGCAGGCGTGCAACCCCTTAGAAGGTAACTAGGTTGAAAGGGCCATAGATAGCCTCGAGGCCAATTGACGCAGAGGGGACTTCAGGGAACACTTAGTATTTTTAGTTGAAAGATTTGAAAGGGTATTTCAGGGTTGAGACTCTGCACGTAGCAGTGACATGTTCAGTACGAGCCTCCGAGCTTCGCATCAGGCTCGAAAGTGGATGCCTTGCGCCTGGGGCCTCACATGTGTGCTTTTTAGAACAAGCTGGCTCAAGCTCTCAAGCCAACCCAGGCTAATCACCTTCTGTGTCCAGGAGGGGTAACATGTCCTGTTTCAGCCATGCCACTCGCCCCCACCAGGAGATCTGCCAAGCTTTGAGAGTCGAAACCCTGATGCCTGGCAAAACCCAAATACGAAGCCAAGCTTGATGGAGCCAGGCTTCCAGTGAGCTCGGAACCGGCGAGAGGTTCCTGCAGCTCGTTTGCAGGCTGTGCGGTTCCTCCAGGTTTTGAAGCGATTTCCATCAAGATCGGAAGTCTGACAGGAGTTCTGCTTGTGGATGCGACCAGAAGGGCATGATACCCACCATGTCGGTGACACGATCTCAGACTGTAAACTGCTACGTTTGGGCTCCATAGTCATTGAGGCCCGAGGGCCCCTTGTAGCACTGCGGGATGTCTCTGCATTGAGGCACCAGTTCCAGGCACAGTGCAAAGACTCACTGTGCCTCGGGCCCATGTCAACCGAGGCTGATGTCGATCGGCCTCATAATGCCAGCCATGGCATCCAGTTAAACCTGTTGGAACTGTTGTCGCCCAGTCTGAATATCAGCAGCTTCGTGGACGAAAGCAGTTGCGAGCGTTGGCTACCCCAAGTTCCCAACATGGTTGGCTGGACGGAGTGGCTTTTTGCTTGTGTGCGTTCCTGGTCCTGCGACTTCAGGCAGAAGCCTGCAGTGCTCGTGGCACCACCACCAAATTTTACCACAACTGGCCACTCTAGACGATGTTGAGTCGAAGCATCGCTTGTTGTACTGGGTTCCCTTCTTGCTGATGGGACCTATGATCATGGGCGCTGTTTGCGAAGGAATGCGTTTGACTGTCTGCACTCTCAAACGACACTTCTGCAAAGAGCCCGGCAGCTACGAGTACCAACCGGTAGGATTTGGCGGACAAAGCGGAGAAGTTCGCGTGTCCTCGAAAGCTTTGGATGCAGAAGCTTCGACGTCATCCGACTCCGAGGACTCGCCCTTCTTGGAAATGGCGACATCCGTTGGCGACACCTTGCCCTATCGCTTCACTTGTGCTTTGGCCACATACCACGGCTTCTGTGCCGCATTGGTGATCATAGCCTTACGCAGTGGATGGGTGGTGTCTGCTGGAGGTGCGAGCTTCGCATGGGAATTGTGGGCAGTTTGGCAGCATGCTTGTTTGTGGATGCTCTTTTTTCAGTCTGTCCTGCGTTGCAAAAGGTCTGATGCAGACGGCCTCGAAAGAAAAACGTTGGTCAAGGTTCTACTTTACACAATGCCGGGTTGCAGCGAGCTGGCGGACACCATGAAGGATTGGATTCTGTGCGGAATCTGCGTAGTGGCAGCGCCCACAGCTGAAGGTTTTCTGTACGGATTCATATACGTCGCCATGGACCTTTTGCTACGGCTATGCCCCGCACCAAGAATGTTTCCTTTCGCAATCACCAGAGATTTCTCCGTCTGGTCACCAGCCGTTGCCATGCTCATGCTGACATTTCCCGGTCCCGGCCCGGTTCTACTCCTGCTCTGTATCTGGTGCCTGTTCGGTGGTAACTTTATTGACCTTATTATGTGCCTGTGCCGTGATTTTCAAATCTGGTGTTTTCTGCCGCTAGGATTGTGGCTTATTCTCAAGCATTGCAGCTTGGACTTCACCGATGGCTTTGACTTTTCGGATGTCGAGGGCCTCTCTGTGCCATTCCTGACACCATGGTTTGATGACGGGTTTCTTTTCATTGCCAGCTTCTACGTCATGATCATATCGAACGTCGTCGTAATGTCCCACCCCGGATGCGCACAAGAGCTACGACGAACGTACAGATGCGTTTTGGCCATTCCAATGACGAAACCAGAACAGCCCCAAAAAGACTGGGTCGATTGGCTGTCCCTGGAGCTCAGCCTTGTTGCTGCAGACCTTCTCAGCTCAGGCAGGCTCCTCTTCGCATGGGCCGAAGACCTCCCGCAAGGGATTATCGGCTTTGTGCTGACTGACATCTGCTTTTCTCAGCCTGAACGCGGTCTTGGTTTTGCCGCACTGTCGGCCATGGTCAGTCTTGCAAAAGGTTGCTTGATACCTGCTGGGCAGGGCTGTCTTGCCGCCCGGCTACGCTACGTGCTACGGCAAAAACTGGATGTCCGCAACCTTGATCTTTCAAGCACCGAGCTGCTCGGCCTCCCTAGGGATGAGCTCCGGGCATCGCTTCCGCCCATTCTGGAAAAGCACAGAGTCTCTGTTATTGCTGACATGAGACTGCGTCCAGACTTTGACTTGCATGAGCCTCTGTTTGAAGCGCTTGACAGGTGGCCAGAGACGCAGGATCTGGAAAAGATTGATGCAATGTCGGTTGCGGCTTTGAAAGAGGAAGGTGCAGATCTGCAGGCGGTGTTTGCCAAGGGATACTCGTTGAAGGCAGCCCACGCGGGAGGCTTCGCACTCAGTGCATGCCTGGCAGCCGGTATTGGACTACAGGAATGTCTCCATGCAGGATTTCACCTGCCCGAAGAACTTCGCATGTCCTCGAACAAGTCAACGCTGGATGCTCACGAGATGGAGATATTAAGGAGGGTCGAAGCGGCTTGACGATGGATACTATAGGTGCCACTGGCGAACTTGCCTGCGAGGGTGTGATCTTGAAAGATTTGCTGGAGGTCTCCAGAGACCTTAACCCGAAACCCCAAAGACCCCCATCTCTGAAGCCCCAAACCGAGAAGCAACAAAACATACAAAACTTGAAGCCCTGAAACCCTACATGCGAGAGTTCAAGCGCCCAAATAATCCATCCCTGAGTCCCCAAAAGCCCTCAACCGCGGCGTCAACCCTGCAGCCCTGAACCCATAAACGCCCTAAAAGCCCAAACCTAGATCTTGTGCTTTGGGGGACTCTGCCAGATCATGCGCCAATGTGCCCGCGCCTTCGAACCGAACGCCCTCCGACTGCAGAGTGCGAGTTGCGAGAGTTCAAACCTAGATCTAACATAAATGACCTACAACCACACGGCTCTCACTGCAGGATCGGCCGCGGCCGCCGGTGACTTTCCTCTCTTTGTAGTCCTCAGGCCCAAATTAGTTCTCATTCAATGAGGCTGGCCAAGCTTATATAATGCTTCGAAAAGCCCAGTCACCTCTGCGCCTGAATTCTGAAACGTTTCGGCATCCTGTGCTCCCCAACGTCACCTATCGATGAAGTCTCCTGAGGCGAAAGTTCGCCACAGTTGCGCTGGGCTGACGGATTTGAGAGAAAACGGCAGACCCACAGAGCTTAACACCATTGGTTTGGGAATGATCCTTCAGTCACTAAGGATTTTCTATGACTGAAGGAGTGAACACGTGTATGTGTAGACATGTATGTGTGATATGTGTATACGTATGTAATGCAATGCCATGTGATGTAACGCAGTGGAGTGTAACGTAGAGCGATGTGGTGTGACGCCATGCAATGCAATGCCATGTCATGTATGTATACATGTATTTAGGCAAGTATGTTCATGCGTGCTCTACATGTATGTATGTACGTATGTACGTATGCATGTACGTATGTATGTGCGTATGTATGTATGTATGTATGCATGTATGTATGTATGTATGTATGTGCGCCAGCGTGTATGTAGCCATTGCAGCGCAGTGGAGTGGAATGTAGTGTAGTATAGTATATGTTTATGTATGTGTAGATATACAAAGCGACCAATATACTTATATATGTATATGCACATATATATATATATATATGTATGCGTACGAAATATATTAAATGATCGGCATTTTGTTGCACGACTGTGAACTGTGCGAGCAAGGTTGCAGTATTGAAGCCTGTCCGTGCAAGGGACAAATCCACATGGTTGTACTGTTGCAGGCCCTGCCTAGCGATTCGTTTAGCAACGCAGGTGGCAAAAACACTATGTCTATCTATGTCTTATATATATATATATATATATATATTTGTATATATATATATATCCATCTATAAGAGAGAGAGAGAGAGAGAGACAGAGAGAGAGAGAGAGAAAAAAATAAAAATAAATACAAACGAAAATCGTAACCCAATGCATTATGCATGTGCACGCATGCATAGCATATATATATGTATGTATACATATGCATAAACCTACAGACATATAAATATGCAACATGTGAGTATACATATCAACATGTGTATACATATATATATATAGATACATAGATATCACTATTTATTTGTGTATTTAAACATATACTTACACATGAACAAAAAATTCAGACATATGAGTGTGAAACATGTGAACATACATATATACATATGTATGTATATATATATGATATCATACAAGTATAAGTATAAACTGTAGTATCAATACAACTTTTTGAACGAACACACACACACACACACCCATACATATGTATATGTATATATATATATACATTTATATGTATAGATGTATATATGTGTTTATATATATATATATGTATATATATATGTATATATATATATTCACATTTATATTTGTGTGTATTATAGCTCTTCAGCACAGCGGAAATGCTCCTGATTCAACGTAGTATATGCCATGGTATCCGGGTAGATTTGGCGGATTTTCGGATGGAAGAGAGACGTTTGGTGTCGGGGCTTGTGGGCACAAAGGAAAGCCTGCTGAAATTACGCGCACTTTGGCAGGTTAGGAGCTTTAGGACTTTAGGACTGCAGATTTACAGGGTTCTGTTCTTTTCTTAACGCAAAGAAGCGACTTAAAGGATTTACTGCAGAACCCTGGCTTTGGATTAAGCGACAAGCTGTTAGCGCCAGCCGCATCTTTCTGGCTTCAGTATGCCTTTTATTCCCGGGATATGCAGCCGACTGGGTTACTAGAACATCCGTCAGGCACATCAACGCTCCATGCGGGGCTGTTCCAATTAGGAGGGCCTTTGAGGTGCATGATTTTACCACAGCCCCTCGAGTAGAAATTATGTGGGAACGGCTCAGCCCATACATGTAAAAAACAGGCTCGCCCTGCACAGTCTTTCGATTCTCCAAGAAAGCGCCCCCGGTTCCGGCGGCATGACTGCGTTGGTCCCGGAGCCGGCTCGGTTCTGAGCTTCTGAGAACCTTGCGATGCCCAAAGCTTCAAACGATCTTGGCAACGTGGTGTGGTAATTTAGTGGGGTTTGGGTAAACATGGGTCGGGGATGGTTAGTCTGAGTCTAAGCGCTTTCTGCAGAGAGCTTTTCTTTGAAGAGCCCATGTAAAGACCGCTCAAGAAGCTCCTTGACGTGTCTTAGGCTCCGACCCTCAAGAAGATCCAGATACCGGAAAAGGAAGTCGACGAAAGCTCAGTCTGCTTTGTGAGCTCGCTGTGTGCGGGTGACAACTTGGCAGGTCGGGGAACATTGAACAGGACTCGCATGTGCATGATTGAACTTGCCAGCAGTGTTCACAGGGCTTGTAGTCATGGTCCAGTTCATGCAGCTGTAACTCGTGCGGTGGTAGTGGTGGTTGTGGAGCGCCAGCACTTCTGCGTCTTGTCCCTGCAGCTCATTGTGCAACCTTCATCCACGCCCGCCGCATTTGGCACAGAACACAGCTGCTTTGAGTAGCTGTAGAGGTCTGAGGCAGACATAGTCATGCCTGCGCTGGCACTGCAGGCCGGAGATGAGTCTTCCGAAGATGAAGATGAGGAGGCAAGGCTACAGAAGGAGCGGCAGCAAAAGCAGGATGCATACCGACAGAAAACCATCGACATGGAGCTTGCAAAGCTTACTGGCATCAAGGGTGTGCCCGTGCCAAACCGACCGGCGCCGCCGCAAAGTCCAGGAAGAACTAAGAAGGCAATTCCCAACGATTTCCTGGTTGCCAAGCCGAAGTCAGCGCTAGAGCGGACATTAAACAGCACCTTGGGAAGAGCCTTAACCGTCTTCGTAACAGTGGTAAACTTCATTGTGCTGCTTTGGATGACGACAATTTGGAACTCCCCGCAGATGTGGCTGTCTGGCCAAGCCTTGCCGGTCGCTACCTTGACCTTCCTAGTCGGCACACACTTCTACACTGCCGTTCCAGTACTCGCAGGGTACTCCGGGCTCATGGTCCCGGAGACCGGTGTAGATTGGAAGATCTACTTCGTGCTTTATCGCATGTGCTACTTCACCTCTGTGCCTAGCATCGTCTTGATGTACTTCGGACCAGGGGAGCGCCTGGCCTTCGGGGAGTCCGAGGGGGGACTGGAGGACATCAGTCTGACGGAGTTGACCCTGGGATCCTACAAGTACTTCCGGGCCTTCGATGGCTTCGTGGCCCTGAACTTGACCAAGGGCATCACTGAAACTCTTGAGAAGACAGTTCACAACCGGAATGTCCCCAGGCTTAGTCGCTACCGAGATGCTGAGATTGTGAACAACAGGGAGCCTTTCAGCAACGAGGAGGAGCCCACAGTTCCGCCTGGTTTCATGGAGACCTACCGCATTGCTCCAGTGTTCCTCCAGTGGGCTCCCTGCACTACACGATATAGGATCTCTGCCGGATGCTTGAACCAGAATCAGGTGGTTGGTTGGGCTGTGGCCACATCCAGGGCCCTTTGCACCAACTTGCGAATGGTCAGCTGCCGCGTGCAGGATCCCCTGCTGGAACCGGTCTACCGCTGCTCCACCAACGCCACTAAGGGTCGCGAGTTCAAGGGGACCATCAATGGGCTTTGTGGCAGGAGCATCCCTGCTCCCAACCCTCAGGTCATCGATGAGCTCTCCGCACTTCTCTTGCTGGATGGCTGGCCGGAAAGCCGACTCTGGGTTCTTGTTAAAGAATTTACTTCAAGTTACCATAATGAAGAAACCATATTATCTACTAATAGATCCCTACTGTGGTAACTTAATTCAAATCCCTTAACAAGAACCCAGGATTGCCCAATGCCTCGCATGGGTGGTATGACGTCTGGCCAGAGCCCTGTGTTTCCAATGCCGAAGCTTGCAATTCGCATTGGGCGCTGCTCGAGAGTTTGGGTTCCTGGGTCTCCAGCAATAAGTACTACTTAGGGACCCAAAAAGCACATAAGCATAAGCATTTTATGGGGATATCCCTACCTGAATGGGCTTCATTATACGGGGGTTTATATGGGATATCCCTATCCTAATTTTTGCTTATGTGCTTTTTTGGGGCCCAAACAAAACTGCTTCGTCGTTTTTCGGTCGCTGGGGATGTCAGTTCACGATAAGTCGGTCAGGGAACCCTAAGGGTATGCTCGTATACCAAAAGTTCAGACCCCAATATGAAAAAAAATTCAATGCTTGCAAGCTTAAGGGGTCTTGGTCTGTCTGGGGATACCGAGGCTTAGCCTTTAGCTGCATCACGGTGGCTTTGGCGGTGCTGCCCCTGCTCATCGACTGTTCGACAGACTCTCGCATACGTGGAGCCATGGCATTCCAAGAGGAGTGCAAAACCCGGAGCAAGAAGGGTGCCACCATCATGTTCTGAGGTTGCTTTTCAAGGGTGCTGTGAGGTCCAGACGGACAGAGGGACATTGCAAGCTTTAGAGTGTGAGCATGGTCTTCCAAACTGTGCACGAACCAAGTTCAAGCTTTTTTTGTACAGATCCTGCTTGAAAAGCAGGTGGTAGGAATGATGAGACACCCATAAGTCTTTGAATTCGACGTTTCACCCGGAAGCTGTGAGCTCAGACTTGCCCGAGCTTTTCCCAACCAAAATCATCACGGGCAGCCAGCAGTCGGCTTTTGGATTTGTGCGTGTTTTGACCTGCCCTCTGCGTTGTAGCGGCATCACCAACCTTGGCCGACGTCCGACCGATGACGGGCCGCGTTCGTGTAGTCATGGTAGCACTTTAAGGATGTCATGACAAGACAGAGATGCTTGGAAACTGCAAGACCACATATCGACGTGCGATTTGTCGTACTGTGCTCCGCTACATCTCTCAGTCCAAGACGGGACGAGCCCGGCCATGTTCGGAACAAGCGCAGGTGCACAGGGTAATTGAGCAGGTTCACTCAGGTCCAGGTGTGTCGATCTGCAGGACAATCAAGGAGAGAGTCGCAGCTAGGCAGCTAGGGGACGCATGAGCAGATGTTAATTAGTTGCTAATTAGGTTGGTTCGTGCTGGTCATGGAGTTCCCATGTGTGCCCGGTGTCGCAGCACGTGCACATGTGCCTAATTCGTGTTGACCTGGAAACATGCGTGAACTCTTTCCCTGAATCGAGGAAGCTGTAGGTGAGCAGCCCTGGCGCAGTTGTTAGTTCCGGTGATTCTGCACGTGGGCCCTGATCAAGCGGGAATCATTTCGAGACCCCCATGCGCACGAAAACCATCCGTGCACGCACTTCCCGCGCCCCACCCTAAACCCCAAACCCCTAGAGGTTCGAAAACTTCGACCTCCCAAACCTGGAAGCCTAAGAATTTCTAGGGCTAGGGTTGGAATTTTCATCCTAAGCTCGTCAACTGTCAACTACCTCTACCTCGAAGGTGGCGCGGCCAGCAGCGGCAGCTTGTTCGGGAGTACGGCTGCTTCCGGTAGCCTTTTCGGCGCAGGCTCAGGCACTTGAAGGTTTATGATGATCCCTTATTATTATTAGGATATTGTCAAGGAATCTACCAGGTAGGGTCTGCGTTATGTGGGGCATACCCCTTGCTTCGAAATGATTGCCACTTCTTTCGCCCGAAATCCAACACCCTCGATCGAGTGTCAAAAACCGAACCAAAGGTTGCTAGTTGCCTGTATCACTTTATCACTTGCCTCGGTCCTGCTTACTTGCCCCCGAGCTTTAGCTTGCATTTTCTTTTGTAGTTTTTAATGCTTACTGTAGACCCGGATATAATTGTTAAAGCAAACCTGCATAGTGGCTCCGCACTGTCCTGGTGCTTGGAGCAGGGTTACGGTGTTTGCTAAACGACGTGGTCACGTGGCCATATTAACAGTTGAGCTGGAAACACGACTAGTAGAAGGGTTCGTGGTAGGGTTGGTAGTAGGACTAGTGTGACTAGTACTGTATTCGGAGTCGGAAAATAGGAGTAGAGTAGGAGGGTTAGTAGTGGTCGTAGTCGTCGTCGACGTCGTGGTAGTCGTTGTCGTTGTCGTCGCACTAGTCGTCGCCGTCGTCGTTGTCGTCGTAGCTGTAGCTGTAGTCGTCGTCGTCGCTGTTGTTGTTGTGGTTGTTGTCGTCGTCGTCGTTGTTGTAGGTTGTTGTATTAGGCGTTGTTGTTGCTGTTGCTGCATTGTAGCAGGAGCAGTAGTACTAGCAGTTATTAGCACTCACACTAGCACTAGCATTTCTTAATCCGGTGAATGGTGCTGCCATTCGTGGAAGGTGGCGCTGCCAGCAGCGGCGGTAGCCTCTTTGGAAGCACTGCAGCCTCCAGCGGTGGAAGCCTCTTCGGAGGGAGCGCCGGCTCGGGAGGAAGCTTGTTTCTCGGATTTCTTTGTGCATAATTTTGCAGCATCATAGCGGCCCTGGAATTATGTAAGCCTTCCTTGATCTTTGGCCTACACCCTAACCCCAATACCCTAATAACCCTAAGCCCAAATCCCTACAGCCCTAGATTCGGTGCCGCCCCTGCAAGCAGCGGCGGCAGCCTCTTCGGAGCAGCCTCAGGCAGAGTGCGGCGGGCTTTCCCTAGACCCTCCAGTCATCTAAGTGGTGGGGTTAACTAAGTACTGGGTCAGGGTTTAGGTAGCTGGCCATGAGGTTCTATCGCAAAACTGCAAGTGCAAAAGCTGCGTCAAGCATGTCTGCAACGGTCGCCATTCGACCACTCGTGAGTGTTTTGCAGTGCAGGTCGGATCATCGAGCCTGCAATGGCCCTGAATCCTACCAACATGCCTAAACTCACATCTGAAAGACTTGGCTAGCTAGACCCAACCCAAAACTCACACAACATAGGTTTCTTACATAGGATTTTGATTTATGATTCAGTATATTATCGAGTCTACCTTCCAGTGCGTGGGAACATGGCATCACACTTCAGTTCAAACTCTGAAGATTAGGGAAGATCCCCACCTCAACCAGAAATGGATGACCCGCAATCTCAGCCGCCGCGCGAGTTGCGGAAGTCATGGGAAGCGTGAGAATAAGGGTGCAGTTGCCGTCGCTGGCGCCGGAGTCACTTCCAAAACGTATGACATGTGTCATGTTTAATCTGTTTAACCCACCCGAGCCGTGAAAAACCTAATCCGGAAAACTGGATTTCATCTCCAAGTTACACAGGTGGTGCCGCTAGCAGCGGCGGCAGCCTCTTTGGGGCTACTGCAGCCAACCCACTCTTCGGAGCCAGCTCGGGTGGCTCAATGCGGGTTTGAGGGTTTATATTTCTGCAGGTTTCGGATTTCAGAGCCATTCTGTGACTCAGTTGGAGAGTTGACGCAGGCCGAAAAAAACACGCCTCAGCTGAAGTAAAGGAGCCCTTTAAAGGGCTCCTTCCCTTCTTGTGAGAGCGCAAAGGGACCCCTACAAGCCCCTAATGATTTGTTCTGGCTATGGGAGGTGGCGCTGCCAGCAGTGGTGGTGGCCTCTTTGGGGGTACTCCGGCCTCCAGCGGTGGTAGCCTCTTCGGAGCTAGCTCAGGCAGCTTTGCAGCAAACTCGAAGTTGATAACCATGTGCATGGGGCTCTTTCGCACAGCTTTTCGCAGTCCTTCTCTCCCTCCCTCCCTCGCTCCGTCTCTCTCGGTCTCTCTCTCTCAAGCTCTCAGGCTGACAACGTCCCATGTGACGCCCCAAAGTGGGAAGCACGACCATGACTCTTGATAGTAGCTATACTAACACTGACACTCCTACGAACAGTGTAGGTTACATTGCTTCTTGAAACAATACGAAGATGGTAGTACCATATTTCTTAGATTAATGTGCCAATGACGGCAAATGTAGCAGCGAAGCAAGCAAGTCATTGTTGAAGTACCTAGTCGCCAGCATCCGTGGAGGTGGCGCTGCCAGCAGCGGTGGAGGACTGTTTGGGGGCACCCCAGCTTCCAGTGGCGGTAGCCTCTTCGGTGCCGGCTCGGGTGGCTTGGTGCAACATCGGAGGCAGCAGCAGGCAGCGATGGATTCCACCGTTCAGTTTTCGGGTATATTCCTTCTCAATTTCAACTCCGCTCTTTGTACGCGGCTGAAGACGCAACCCTAGACCGCTGACTAGCAATGAGCTGATCCAGCCATACCCGCCGTAACACGTGGCCGCCGACATGAATCAACTTTCATCCTCAGCTCAAAGGCTTGAAACCGAGAGTGGGGAGCGCATGTTGGTCTTGGTCTGAAGGTTGGATAGCACCTGCCTCCATTGATTCGAGGTGGCGCTGCCAGCAGCGGCGGTGGACTGTTCGGCGGTGCTCCAGCCTCCGGTGGTGGTGGCCTCTTCGGGGCCAACACAGGCAGCTTGGCAGCATGCACGGAAGGCGAGCAAAAGCCATCAAAAGAATAGTGGCCTTCCTTCCGTTTCGGCTTGAATCTCGGAGGTGGTTTTTTTCGGAGGAGCCCAGTGTAGCTTCGCACTCCGATTGCACCGAGAACTGGCTAACCAGGGGCACATGTGCTTAAGCAGGCCTGACATGCTTTGGGAGCCCTAGCTGTTCCAAAGCCAGGGATTGCTTACAGAAAGGCATGGATCAGACGTGTGGACGCGCGAGATCAGGTTGGACGTATAAGAAGTCATTGCATGCTAGTTGCAAAGGCACCCTCCCTAAACCCAAAGAACCCCATTACCTTGCAGACGGAACAGGGACGTTAAGAAAAAGGATCCCGTACAATCCCTGAACTGTAAACCCCGTGACAAGCTGTGTGACCCCTAGCCCAAACCTAAAAGTGAACCCCTAATCTTGGTAGGGGCAAAGATGAACTAGTGTACCAACCCCCTAAACCCCGAAAGCCTAAACCCCTACAAACACCCCCAGAACACCCGAAAAAGTCTCCCTAGACTTTACCTCAAGAACTAAGAACAGCCAGAAGACCCTAGAGCCTCAACTCTCCGACTTTGGAGGTGGCGCTGTCAGCAGCGGCGGTGGGCTCTTTGGGAGTACTCCGGCCTCCAGTGGTGGCGGGCTCTTCGGAGCCGGCTCAGGCGGCATTGCTGCAGACTTGTTTTTTGTAATTGGGGGGGGGGGGGGGGGGNGGGGGGGGGGGGGGTTGGGTATTTTGTATTTTAGTATTGCTATATTGGAGTTATCGTATATCTTAGTATACTGTATTGGTATGACAATATATAACTACAGTTGGTCATGGTGTTAAAGTATAGAATATCATGGCGTGCAATTGTTTCCGCACATAGCCATTGTATATTATTTTTTGCGTTAAATAGGGCTCTAAGCGGACGTTTGTTCATTAAGTATGGACAAGCAGACACTGCCGCGGCCACCAGCCATCCCTTTATCGTCTGTGCAGCTCTTCGCACTCGTGCTTCTTTTCCTGCTCTCCTTGGCGCCGTGTACTTCGCATTCCCCTTCACGGCACGGAACTGACCCTAAACCCTAAACCCTCCGGGCCCTGGAGTGATGAGTCTGTTCAGCTTGTTTGGTCGGTTCAGGTCTTGGGCTGTTGGGACACTACGGGAAATCTGGTTTCCGCTAAGGGCAAGTGCTTGGTGGTGAACCCCCCTTCAAATCATTAGTGTCCCAATCCCTCAACCAGAATGGTAGTCTGGAGGCGTACGGCTACAAGACACGAGGGTTCACAAAAAAAACTAAACCCTAAAAGGCCCAAAACCCTAAACCTTGGTTTGGAGGTGGCGCTTCTAGCGGTGGTGGCTTGTTCGGGAGCAGCCCGGCCTCCAGTGGCGGAGGCCTCTTCGGAGCGAGCTCGGGTGGCTTTGGTGCCAGCTCCGGGGGAGGATTGTTCCTGGGTTCTTGTTAAGGCATTTAATTTAATAGGGGTTTATAGTAAAATAATGTGGTTGCCTGATTATGGTAGCTTAAAATTACATCCCTTAACAAGAACCCAGGTTCGGCGCAGCTCCAGCCAGCAGCGGTGGAGGACTTTTTGGCGCATCCACTGGGGGCGGCCTGTTTGGAGCTTCCTCTTCTGGCAGCAGCGGTGGCCTTTTTGGCGCGGCGTCGGCAGGCAGAGAGTTGTGCAACGGGACACTCGAGATTCACGTTGCAGGTGTATGCGCATGCTTTCGTCACGACCTTTGACATTGCGGGGATTATCATGCCCAGTGCCCAGTGCCACAGGGAATGGGAGAGACGAGACGAACAGACAGATACAAAAGATGAACTTGTGTGTATGTCTTTCTTCATCCGTCTTCTAGCAACTGTCGTTTCATCCTTCTCTCTGCAAGCCTGCAGAGTGGAAACCTTTATAACCAGGAACCCTGCCTCAACACGTTAAAGCTGAGAACTGACAGAGGCGCCACGGGAGCAGCAATCCCAAATGCTCAAGAAGCTCAGCTGGTGTGCATGGAGCTGGCCAGAAGGATGGAGGAGATCGGTGCAGGGGTCACCGGCAGGTAGCTCGATGCAAGGGTTTGTTTCGGGTCAGCGGAACAGCCGGGGAGTTGTGTAGCCCTAGTTCCTGGAGCAGCTGCAAGCACCTCGCGGGTTCAGGGTCCATACAGCAATGTCCGAGGGTTTCTGCGCCTCCGCGAACGAGTTTCACGATTCCAGCAATGCCTAGTCAGAAGCCACCGGCCTTTTCAGACCTGGTGGTAGCTCCAAACTCCAAACCCTATACTTGATCCTCTAGTATAGGTATGTGTCCTTCGGGATAGTGTAGTTGGAGCTGCGCGCACAGATCAGAAGAGGGTGCCCAGGACTCACAATCAAGCATCACCACCCTCCGACGCATACTTGGGCGGAAGGTATTGGTGGAGGATGCGAAAAGGCCTCACCGGAACAAACGTCCAACCCTTTGAGCTTAGAATGCTGCTCACAATCACAAAGCCGAAAGCATACGGAAGCCGAAAAAGCAGCATCCCCCTGACAAGAAGTGATTCAATATGCGACCGCATACACAGGTAGAATCCATAGAAGTATACAGAGAGTTCCCGAGTTTAGCTGCAGGACCTCTATCCAGTTCTCGGCCGTGCGGCGGGAGACCGGCAGAGCGCAGCGCAGGCCCGAGAAGGTTTATCGAGGCTTAAAGGTGCTGAGAATACCGAATTTTTCTCATGCATAGAGCACGGAAGTTGGATCTGATGATATGGCAGTTAGGTTCAAGGGTGGATTTGGGAGGCTAAACTGGAAAAGTGCCGAGCCACTATATATCCCACTCGAACTTCAGAACCTACAGCTATGACTAGTCAGTGACTAGTCAGCTAAGCGGGTGGGAAAACAGCTATGACCAACACCCCAATGCTAATAGATCCCCAAATCCGTGAGACATTGCTTGGCTGAGTCCGAGTTGCGAGAGCGTAAGCCCTAAACGACAAACCTTCCGAAGTGTGTTGTCACGGCGGAACTTAGTTCTCGAGACTTGCCATGACGGAGCAAAAAACCAACCCTTCCACACATCGCTCCGACCTTTCGTAGTGCAATAAAACTTATCACGTTATCGCAATTCAACATGATGGGGTTTCGGATTTTTGGTGCAGGGTTTTAGGTGCCTTGGCACCTACACACGAAGCAGACAAGAAGGACTTTGGAAGGGATCGTGAGCCAGAACAGCCGCTATGTTAGAAGCCAGGAGACTGGCGGAAGAGGGACCGAAAAGGATTAAGTTGGACGTGAACTCAAGCCTCTCAGGGTTTAGTGCATCGTGCTGCAACATAGAACACGCCGTGAAGATGATTCAGCCCAAGACCTGTAATCCCCAACCTGAAAGCCCTAAACCCTAAACTCTGCTACACTCTAGCGGCTATGAGAGGCGGCAGCCCAAGGCGGCGGTGCCGTGGGGCGGCTGCCGCCGCTTTCTCAGGGAGTTTTGGGACTCTCAAGGAGTTTGAAAGACAGAGATGGCTCTCTGTGTGTGTGTATATGTCTATTATTACGAGGGATGTATATGATACATCCATCCATCAATCGATCCATCCATCCATGCCACCCTGCATGCATGCATGCCTGGCTGTCTATCTGTCTGCCTGTTTGTCTCCGTTTGTCTCTGTTTGTCTTTGTCTGTCTCTTTCTGTCTCTGTCCGTTTGTGTCCCTCTGTGTCTGTCTGTGTCCCTTTGTGTCTGTCTCTGTCCCTCTGCGTCTGTCTGTCTGTCTGTCTGTATAGCGTATGTATATGCACAGTCCACGACAATAGATTCGGCTCGCCGATGCACGGCACGGTGCCACAAGATCTCCTCACATCGTCTAGCAGCACCTGAAGCCTTTTCTTCAACCCTTCAGGCTCGATGCATGTTTGTGCCTGCCTGGCCCCGGTATCAAGCAGTGCCTCAACGACCGAGGTCCGCCAGCAATTTCTTGGCGTATAGCACCTCGCAGCACTGAGACAATGCCCTATAGCTGTTACAGAGGGGCCAAGCAGTTTGGGGTGTCAGGAAAGCTCGGCCAGACTACACTTCAACGGATTCGTTCTAGCAAAGTAGTGCTCTTGCACCTGGAAGCAGCGAAGGTTACTCCTTCAGTTCGAACCCGCAGCTGCTCGCCCAAGTGACTTTTGCTGCAAGAAGGGGTGCGGTCACCCGAGAGGCAGCCATGTTCAAGAACGAGCTGCGGGAAAGAGTCATGTTGAATGCTGTGCCAACGAAACCATTATATTATATAATTGCCAGGTGTGCGTGAATCGCTTGAAACAACCCGCCTGATTGACCTGAACGGGGCAACTTGGGAAGAGCGCTAACTCGATACGAGCCTCAGGCGAACACTCCGCAGGCCTTCAATCCTTTGCAACATGCAGCTTGGCCGCAGGGGGGTGGGAAGCTGCTGCATTGTAGGGCCGACGGATTCTCAACTGCTGCATAGGCCCCCGCTTGTTGCACCTGCTTTCCCTTGTCAGACCCTGACCAGGTTGATCCGGTGAAATGGCTGCAAGCGCTGCAGTCCAACCCGGATCCTACCTCCTGCTACCCAGAGTCCATGGTGCCTCGGACAGACTCATGACCGAGGTGTTCCGCTGCGCTCCGTTCCATGAACAGAATCCATTACCACGTAAAGTGCTTGAGCCCGAAGTCACTAGTCCCGAAACCTAGGACAGTTTCCCCATGGAGCAAAGTCTTACAGGCCCCAAACTTTAACGCCCCAATTCATGAAAAGAGGCATGATGTTGTAATGCACAAACACCACAAAGACCTCCGGCCTGATCAGGTTGGTCTTCCCTCCCTGGAGCAGCGCTTGCAGCAACAGCAGAAAGCTGGGCACTTAGAAGTCTCTTGGGCCACCAGTACGATTCTTCGCAGTGTCATCGGATGACCATCTAATTCCCTACGAAGAAGTTGTTCATGTTGAGTTAGCTCGCTGAGCATGGCTGATTGAAGATGGTTGGGTCATGTTTGCTCTTTTCCGGGCCAATCTGGGCCATGGAAAAGTCCCAGGCTCTTGTTAGAGCGAGAATCTCTGCGAACTCGCAGCGCTGTTCAGAGCTCAGATCGTGGCTCCTCCCGATCCGTGGCCATGTGCTTCCGCGGGGTTTTGCTCGGCGCCTGCGTGGCGTGGCTCTGCCAAGCTGCATCTTTGAGCCCTTTGTACCAGTATGCCTTCCAGGCGAGGACGTTCCAGGAGGCGACTTTCACATCCACTGCAGAAGCAGTGGTGCTCAGTGGGCGGAGCCCGCGGGAGTGCTCGGACCAACTGGACTTCACGGATGCAAACGTGTCTTTCGTGGCCTTGGCGCTTACAGACAAAGGGC
Source organism: Symbiodinium sp. clade A Y106 (assembly GCA_003297005.1). Taxonomy (NCBI): domain Eukaryota; class Dinophyceae; order Suessiales; family Symbiodiniaceae; genus Symbiodinium; species Symbiodinium sp. clade A. The sequence continues at coordinate 407,645 of BGNK01000044.1, read as the reverse complement.
AAGGATGCTTTGGTCAGGCGGCATACTCCAACGGTGACTTTCCAATCGTGCTGGGTACCGTGCAGCTAGGGGACGACACCTTCGATGCCTTCGAAATCCAGCCACCGCAATCCTCGGCTGAGCAGTTTGTGGCGAGCGGTCAACAACTCTACATCCGCTTGTCCAACACGTCGTCCGACTATAGGCTCTACCTTTTGGAAAACGGTGTGCTGATCCCGATGGCACAGCTAAAGTCCGATGTCACCAATACCTTTGTCCCAACCGGCATGGCAGTAGAAGGATTGTCCACAGCGGCCGTATATCTGGTTCTGCCTGCGAATCGTTCGCTACCTGCTCCGGCCAAAAGGATCTTGTCAGGACATGGTGTGACGGAGTGTGCCGAAACCTTCCCCGAGGCTGAGACATTCGGAGACATCTCGCTGGTCACCATGAAGCAGGCAAGCAGTGGATCCTGCTGGAAGGACTTGCGGTACTCGAACACCGACTACACAGTCGAGATCGGGGAGCTCGCGGGTTCCGATGGGAACTCCTTCACAGCTTATCGCATCTCACCACCTGCTGTTACGGCCACGCAATTCACTGCCAGTGGAACCCAGCTCTACATCAGGCAAGCTACGGCAGGGCCCACAAACATTTGGACCTTCATGGAGGCCAGTGGCTTCAGCCTTGTGGACACAATGAATGCGGCTCAGACTTACAACAAAACTTCAGTTCGAGTAGATCAACTCTCCGAACCCATGCTAGTCATCCTCCAGCCCAGCAGTGCTCGTGTGAGTATTTGGCCGTTGGAGGCCACAGAGGTTGAAGCCGCATGGCTCGGAGGCAAAGCAGATGGAAGCTTCAGCCTTAGTGCACGGAGGTTTGCCGTGCCGGGTCAACCTTTCCGGCCGGACACGGACTGGAGCTACGGACCTGGTACTCACACCGGCAACTACGGCACCTACAAGCGCTTTTTCGTTGTCACACACGCTGACGGCCGGGAAGGCGTAGTTTGGCAGGACTTTTCGGGTGACGCTGTGAAGTTGACATGGCTGGCTGCGGATTACCTATCTTCGCAGACTATTCAGCTGTCCCCACTATCATCAACGATCTTCGTGGGGGCGGTGGGGGATGCGCAGGGAAACGTGGTTCTTCTGTTGGGTGCTGCAGGCTCTCCAGAGGACAAGACCGCCACCAGCTCGGCGGAGGTTGTGAAGTACGACGCTGCCGGCACTGAGCTCCTCAGGGTGGCTCTGCCTACAACGGACCTAGATATCTATGCTTTCTCCTCCTCTGGTGCTTCCTTTGCGTGGGACTTGGGCTCCGGCACCATTGCTGTGTCTTTGGCCAGGACCATGACGCGAGCCAGCGATGGCCTGAACCACCAAGGGGGCATTGCCTTCGTGCTGAATGCTACCACCCTCCAGATGATCACGAACTATGGCCAAACCTCAGGCCATTCCTTCGCAAACTCCCTGACGGTGTCCCAGAAGGATGGCTGGTACATTGGCAAAGATCTGGGGGACAACTACCCTCGTGGAATCAACCTCTGGGAGCTGAAGGCAACGTCCCGGTCATGGAAGAAGCGGTTGGTGTACGCCTTCAAAACAAAGCATGGCACAAGCGAGACAAGTCCCGCTGGTGCCGCATATCCCCGATATGACGAAATCTCCACGAGCGACCAGACGTACTACAAGTGGAGCAACGACAACTACGTCTACACAGAGTTGGCACACCCCGGGCTGCATGAGATCAATGACACGGTTCTCGTCTTCTTTGCGGGTGAGTCCCCGCCCCTCGATAACGCTGTTGTAGGTCAGGCACTGAACGTTGCCCGGAATGTGGGATTCGTGAAGATCCCACGGGATCTGAGCAGCGACGCTGTGCTGTCGCCTGGTGCCAACGAAACGGGCGGATTCTACACCTTTGGCGGCGGTTGGTCTGACCAGATGAATCGTGGAGTCAGCTTTCTTACATCTAAAACCGAGGTGACTGACTCTGTCAGCCGACTGAAGACCGCGCAGCTCGGTGGAGCCGTCCTTCTCTTCTGGGAAGTATGGTCCCGGACCGCTTACAACAAAAGCGAATGCATGATCGTCGACACGAATGGTGCGGTGCTACAGAGCCAGACCTCCTTGGCCTACCCAGTCATGCTACCCTTCGCCGATGATGTCGTTGTAATCAATGGCAAGGCGGTTGCTTATGCCGGATCGCCGGAGCAGCAGCTCGTCCGCTACGAGTTTTGCCATCAAGGATGTGATTCACCGAGGGCCACGGCGGCCACGAGCACCACGAACGCCAGCCCAGGAGGCGGTGAACCCGGAGGAGACGGTGAACCCGGGGGCGGAGAGCAGGGCGGAGATGGCGGCGATGCATCTGATGCATCCGCAGCTGCTTCTCGCGTGAGGCTGTGTGCTGCATTCTTGACTGCAGTGACTCTGGCCCTGTCTTAAAGACAGTGGGCAGAAGAAGCTTGCAGGCTCCGATGCACCAGCCATCACAATTTGTATATCGGTCTTTTGAAATAGCCTTGTCACCAGTTGTGACTGTGATTGCTCCTTTTCAAAGCATTCGAAGACAGCTGAAAGTAATCCATCGCAAAATCAACCGTCGAGTCTCACCGATGGATCCACGGCGCCAGCGGCACACTACTCTTGTTTGCTGCAGTGCTGCCTCTGCACACAAGCATGAACGTTGCACACCGGTTTTGCTTTTTTGCATTTGTCCCGTGCGATCTGTGCCCAGGCGGTTGAGGACATGGGATCTGCCTTGGAGGACTTCCTTGGGAGGAAGAGAGGAGATTTTAGCATTGCCACGTCTCTGCAACGTGCTTTTCCCACCACTACTTGCTCCATCACCATATGCTTCATCACCGTGATGTCTATCCGAAACCCTGAGAGCGTAACCCTTAGTAGCCCATCATCAAAACTCAGGAGTAAGCAGGTGGGAAAATCAGTGGCTTTTCAACATCTTCCGGAGAAGTCGTTTGTCAGTCAAACGCGCCAAGCTTCCAGACGTCGCCGCTCGGGCGTGGAGCGGCCATGCTGCGTGTTGCGGCAATCCTGGCCATTTGCCGCCTGTGTGCGTCCGGTGAGCAGGATGGGACCACTTTTCCCACCTCGTCCACTCCGAGCCTGCGGCCCACGAAGGTGGACGATGCAGAAAGGACTTGCGAGGATGAGTTTGGATCTTTCGTCCGAAAGTTCGAGAAGCACTACGACTCTCCGGAAGAGGAGGAGATAAGGAGGAATATCTTTTGCGACCGCCTGGCGTGGATCAAGAAGAGAAACAGCGAGAACCACGAGTACACTGTGGGCATCACGCCTTTCGCAGACCTGAGTCCGGATGAGTTTCGGTCCACTTACGGGATGTCGGCAAAGTACATGAATGCCAGCATCTCTGAAATTTGGGGAGGCCTGGAGGAAGTCAACGACCCCTCGCTTCTTCGATCCACGGCAGCTCCAAGTTCGGTCGACTGGCGCAGAGAGGGTGCCGTGTCGGGTGTCCAGAATCAAGGGCACTGTGGCTCCTGTTGGACCTTTGCCACAACGGGTGCGCTGGAAGGCGCCTGGAAGGTGTTCGGCGGAGAACTCTACGTCCTGTCGACCCAGCAGCTTTTGGACTGTGCTGACGAAGATTACGGAAACAGGGGATGCAAGGGCGGATGGGCGAAGAGAGCGTTTGAATACATCCAGGACGAAGGGCTCTGCGGGGCTCAGGACTACAGCTACGAGGCGGTGCAAGGGGCATGCCAAGCCTCCAACTGTACCCAGGTGATCCCCCCAGGAGGGGTGCTTCGGCCGTTTCTAGTTGAGCACGACGAGAATTCACTGATGCAGGCAGTGGCCCAACAGCCGGTTGCGGTCAGCATCAATGGGAATAGCGAGGTGTTCCAGCTGTACAAAAGTGGAATCATTGGTCCAGACTGTGGTATCATGATTAACCACGCCGTCCTCCTCGTTGGCTACGGAACCGATCAAGGAACGCCGTACTGGATCATCAAGAACTCGTGGGGCGTCCTGTGGGGAGAAGATGGCTTCGGCCGTCTCCAACGGGGTGTCAATGGCACAGGTGAGTGCGGGATCCTCTCACGGCCGGTCTACCCGGTTCTGGACCAATCCAAGGTGACGCCAGTGCCGTCACCACCACCACCACCACCATCACCACCGTCACCACCTTCACCACCACCACCACCAGTGACGCCGGGAACCTGGGATCCGCACCCCGCCACCATCGCCGCTATTTCGTTCGCGGCATTGTTCAGCTGCTGTGCCATTGGTTTTTGCTTCAGTCGATTCTGCAAGCGCCGCCCTGGACAAGAGCCGCTGCTAGTGAGCTCTCCTCCCGTCGTGCAGGCCGCAGCTCCTCCAGTCCTGCCGAACCCCTGGAATGCCTGGGCCTCGCAGCGGGCGGTCACGCCCGCCCCGGCTGTACCGGCTCCCGGGGCGACACAGCTTCGGACGGGCAATTAGGCCGCCAGCCGCCTTGTGCAGTATCACGAGAAGGTGGCAGTGCAGGATTGGGTCCTAGAAATTGAATAGGGCTTTGGGGCCCGTTACACTATAAGTATAACAAAGAACCCCCAAAATAGTATGGCTAATTATTCTTTTTGGGGGTTCCTTATTATAATAATAGTAGAATCGGCCCCAAAACCCTATTGAAATTATTATGGCACTATATGCTTGCATACAGAATCCAATTATGTGGGCATGTAAGTGGGTCGAATGGCTGAAGCCAGTGCCAGCACACGTTGGGCAGAGGCTTTCCGTACGCTTGGTGCGAGCCTTTGCCCGGCAAGCCTTTTCTTGCGTTCGACCCTCCAAGAGGGTACGCACTACGCAGTCGAAATTTTCCGCCTCAGAGTCGTGGCATCAGGTGAGACCAGATGTCTACTATATGCCGCTGTGCATCCTATGTTTGACTTGGCTCTTTGTTACTATCCGCACAGCCTAATGATCTTTCCTGGTCCACTGCTTACTGTAGCAACTGTGGAGACCTCCGCAAGCCGCGCCTGCGTTGAGCGAATGTGCGAGTCGAACCCCTCGACAGACCTCGAACCATGTGCCTCGCCTGCATTGTCCGGGTGTGAGCGCCGAAACCCTAAACCCTAACCGACGGACTCTATCCTACCCGTGTCAGACCTCGCGAGCGGGCATAGACTTCCAAGCAATGCGAGAGGGAAAAAACCGATCCGTCGCAAGTTTCTCAAGCTGCCAGAGCTCAAAGCCGAAGGAGCTTCGTTCTGGAATGGGAAATCTGAAGCACCACCTGCAGGCTCACACAGGGCTGTAAGGCTTCTTGGAGACTAGGATTTTGGCTTTCTTGAGGTGCGAGGTTTAGGCCGTTTAGGGTTTCAGGCTTTCTGTGCATAGTGCGCACCTGGGTGATCTTCGAGTATTGGAGCTGACGAGGGGGACGATGCATACTATATATATATATATATATATATGTAGAAGCCGAAGTAACTACCGACATAATGTCTTTAGGGTTCCTTATTATACTCCCAACAGCCTATTCTAGTTGGCCCCTACAGTATCCTACCAGCAGCACTTCTCCGCCCAGCTGCGGAAGTTCCCTGGTTGAAAGCGCCAGCGTTCGAAAGTCTCAGATGAGAGTCGCGAGCACCGAGTGTGTGATGATGTGAGTTGCGTCAGACCAGGCGCAAAGCTTGCAGAAGTTGGAGGACGCGATTCTTTGAGCTTCCGCATTGGCCAGCCTTTGACCTCGTGCAGGAATAAACGAACCGCCGATATGGCAAGCTCACGTGGCATGTGTCTGTGGGTGGGTGCACGCGGTTGGCGCTTCTGACCTTGCGAGTTGACGCGGGATGATGGAGATGGCCACTGTAGTCTGACTGCCGGCGGGTTCTGTTGCTTCCATAGAGCCTCTGTCCTCCGCGATCATCATTTTCTGGGCCTTAGCTTTACTCTGCGAAAGCGCCTTCCCGACACAAGGAAGTCTAGCGAAACGTGAGGTGACCGTGTGTGTGTGTGTGTGCACATACTAAATCTAAGGTTAAACGTGTACTACATACCAACATAATGACGAGGATCGCTAACTGACTCCAAGCAACATCAACCCCAACCCTATCCTTGTCACTCGCAATTCTATCAATGGTGACCGTAGTAGTCGCCCTAAAAGCAGCCCTTAGGTCATCTATAGTAGCCTTTGTACCGCCCATATATGTTTCTCTCTTGAATTTGCAACCATAGTCAGCTGGAAGAAATCGTAGCGGTAGCTGTGAGAACCCTGAAATCCGGGGTCCTGGTCTGTGTTACACTTGCAATACTAGCCTTTCTATTATTGACACCAACACTGATCCGAATAATGTCCTGGTTCTTACCGAGTCTATTGTATAGTACTAATGCTGAGCGGAATCGAATCGCAATAGTGATGAGCGTAATTCGCAACGCGCACAAACAACAAATGAAATATACAGTCTTTCCTAGGAAAAAGTTGGTCTTGGAGTGAAATACCAAGTTTTCCTAGGAAAAAGATGGTTTTGGCATGGAAAACCAACTTTTTCCTAGGGAAAAAGATGGTTTTGGGAAGGAAAACCAACGTTTTTCTAGGAAAAACCAAACAACCAATTTGGGAGACGATGCGGCCAATCTCAAAAAATGTTTTTTTGCTCAGGGAAAAGATGGTTTTGGGTGGAAAAACCAGCTTTTTCCGAGGAAAAAGGTGGTTTTCGTAAGGAAAACCAACTTTCTTAGGAAAGAGATGGTTTTGTGCAGAAAAACAAATTTTTTCGTAGACAAAATGGTTTTGGACAGGAAAACCGTTTTTTGCCCAGAAAAAACTAAACAAAACATCCAAAAAAGTGTCCAAAAAGATTCTTTTTTTGTTTTTCGTGCGAAAAAGTTGGTTGTCCTTTCCAAAACCATTTTTTCCTAGGGAAAGTTTGTCCTTCACGCCAAAACCATCTTTTGAGAGTTTGGCCGCATCGTGTCTCCAAAGATTTTTGGGTTTTCCCTTGGAAAAGTTAAGTTGGTTTTTGATTGGAAGAGCACAGTGTTGCCGTTGAGCGTGTGCTCACGTCGAACCTGAACGTAGAAGAGCATAGTGTTGCCGTTGACTACATGCTCACGTCGAACATGAATGAGTTGGCTGACACGTTCTCTTGAAGTGTGAGTTTGATTCCTGTAGTCTTTGAGAGAGACAGAATCCTGACCTTCCCGAAAAGCTGGTCTTGCACGGTAACTCCGATACAAAACGAGGGTCGGTAGTTCCTGGGGGGGGTTTTACCATAAATATATATCTATATATATGTATGTACATATATATATATATATATATATATATATATTTCTTGTGTGTGTGCTATATATAGATGTTATATAGGATATGGTCTTTGTCTGTGAGCTCGAGTTCCAGGAGTGCAGACAACGACAGCAGCGACTGCAGCGTCAACTGCTACAGGCGCTCGGACTGCAGAAATTTGCATGGAATGGGCATAGTTAATTGACGGGTCCTCGGTCCCCACTCAAAGGAATCTCGCTTTTCGCCGGGTCATTTTCGAGCTTACACAGATGTAGCAGCTGTCTGGGTGAGTGGTGCCCTGCCACCTTAGAGCGCAGCTTTCAAGCAGGCAAACTCGTTGTCTTTGCCCCGCCGCCGGCGTTGTCTTGAGGTCGTGGTCGCCTTAGAGCGACGCGCCTTGCACACCGGGGCAGCCCAGCGCAAGCCGCGCGACGAGGCCTCTACCACAAACGGGAGTTTGCTCTGGTCTTGGAGTTTTGCAAATAGGCACGTTTAATCGGGATGCAGATTCAAGGTTGAGAGTTGCAGGGGTGAAGTTTATCCTACAGATAGGATGCCATTCTCACCTGTCTAGGCTTTCCTACTAGCCCGCAGGGCTGCCAGATCCCGCTACCCTCGGTCTTGACTGCACCATCATCACATACCACGGCCGCAGCATTCTGGTCATGGGTAGTTGGCCCTTGTTATGGTTGCCAGCCTCGTGGTTTTCAGTACTGCTGATGGTGCCAGTGCGGCTCGTCGTAGTCGCAGAGATCAGGCTTTGACTTCGACACACAGCATTGACATGCTGCTGATGATTTGATGACGGCAAGGAGACCATTAGTGCTAATTGTACTCATGAAGACTATGGCAAGAAACCGTACCAGTACCATTTGCAGACAACGAAGTGTGTTGTCCGTAGAAGTTTCTGAGTATCTTGAGAACGATGTGACCCACAAGTATTAGAAGTGTAATGCGGCTGCTGCTTTTTCTCCAAAGCTTTTGCCTCCTCCCACTACCAATGCTACTTGTTCTGCCCCTGCTGCGACTGCTACGACCACCCACCACTAGCCTGCGACCTTTGCGCGAATGATCGTGATTCGCATAGGGAGAGAGAATAACTTCCGCAACGACTGGGACTATTCATGACCAGCACAGCGAAGACTATCAGCCACTGATCCCAACGGCAGCTGCTTGGAGAGCACGTGGTGGGAACCGAGCCAAGGCTTGTTGTTGTAATCCTCACAGAGGGCATCCGCGTAAGTGCACTCCAAAACCCTAATCTAATTATTAAATATTATTAAGTCCCCTACGTTACAGTACAGTTCCCTTATAGTACCCCTTATAATTAGACCTCTTTAAAGGCCCCTATGTTACAACCATCAGGCACAGCTCGACGCCCGCCTGGCGAAGTTAGAGGAGGCTGGGGCCCCAGGTTGTCCAAGCCATGGCATTGACTCCGAAGTTATTTGTGCGGCGTCTGTGGGAGTTTATATAAACGTTAAGATTGGTTCGTCCGCGTCAGTTGGGGTTCGGTGCGCGACAGTTGCGCGTCAGTGAACGCGTCAGCGAATACCAAGAATGCCGGCGCGTTAGATGTCCGCAGCGCGCGTCAGCAACGCGATAGCTTCGGCGCTAGTATCATCGTTTTAGAACAGCATGAAAGAAGGGCTTTGAACACCGCACATTTAGGGTTTAGGGTGTAGGGATGAGCAGTAGTCATGCAAGTCCCCTAGCAGTCGTGGCAAATCCGTCCGATATGTCTGAGCCTCCGAAATAGGTTTGGCAGACGAGAAAAATCCAAAGACCACGACTCCCAAGTTAAAGAGGAGTGTCACTGGTCACGATTTTGTTATCCATGCAGGTAGACGTGCGGTTTCCTGAGGTTGGGCATCCCGCTGTTATAGGTAGACATGATAAGAGTAATTAGCTGTGATTAAGCAGATGTAGATCATTTCATGGAGGTGATGTTTCAGTCCCCTGCATCCGCGAGCCTACTGTAAGGTCTGCTGTGCGCCCGGGGGAGCCCGCGCACGATTAGAGGCCACCACAGTGGCAGAGCCAGTGACACGAAGACTTCTGTCCGTAGCATCCCTATGTAAGTCTAAGTATAAAGGGTTCCATGAGGAGTATGGAAGCTCGCTCCGGGCTCGCATCTAAGAAGAAAAGTTTCGCAGACATCAACCCAGCTAAGATTGAGCAAGAGTGCCCAGGCTGAAGTTGAGTATTCCACATTGAATCTCAATCCGCGCTGGTGTAGTGTGCGCAGAGAGTAAGTCGTCAGAATACGAGTTCTAGACACCGGTACAAACTCAATTCGACATCAAAGTTCAAACCTGCAGCCACGCCAACTGCTTCCACAAGATGTCACAAAAGCGAAATAGGCTTTAGCATCATCTTGCAGCCTTGTGGCTCATGAGTACAGACGAAGTGCTTCAACGGGCAGGCTGAGCACCTTTCAGCAAAATTTCAATTTTCTGCACCGCCCTGAACACATCTACCATCTCGTGGGCTTCTGTCAGCCACTACACGTCCATAATTAGAAAGGATGCTCTGCAGTTTCGTTGCCTTCTAGTGCTATATTGGAAGAACCGTTGTGGAGGTCCAATTGTTTGGTATCCTTGGGTCTGCCTCGTTGGGCTGATCTAGCCATTGTATCTTCGCGATGTCCGCTCATCTTCCACGCAATATGCTCTATCAACGGACTGGAAAGCCCCGAAACGGCGGAAAAGTGAGGGCGGGGTAAGTTTATCCTTCTGTATCTATACCTGTCCATATATGTATATATATATATGTACATATAATATCTGCTCATGTGTTTACGTATTTGTATGCATATAATATACACACTTAGCTCGGACCTGTGTATACATGTGTATACATATCATGTATGTATATATATATGGTCTTTTAACACTCATGCATATACATGTACATATACCAAGACACAGCAAAAAAAATACATAACCCATATGTGTATAGAGATGCAGTCATACGTACATACATGCATTGTCTCCCTCACGTTCTTTTGTCACGCCATCTCGATCTCGCCCGCCGCGTCCATGGCTTGAATATGCTCAGTGTGCACCTACCACGTCTGTCTAGCACTCGCGGTAAGCTTGGCTTCGCTTCGAGATGGATCTGCATAATTTAGGGGGCCTAAGTAATTACCAATACTATTTTGGGGGGGGTCTCCTTGTTGTAATTATAATATAATGGGCCCCAAAACCCTAGTCTAATTATTAAGGCCCCTATATTGTAGTACCCTTATAGTAGCCCTTATAGACCCCCCCTATCCTAATTGTTAAGGCCCCCAAATTCACGAAGCTCTGGTGGTTTCAGTGGCTTGGCTTTCCTTGGCAGGAACTCTCCGTGCAGCTTCGGCAGCTCATACCAGGCAGAGATGAATCGGGTTTAGGGGTTTAGGGCCTGTCTCCAAGCTTCCTCACTATATCGAAGTTTCCGAAAATAGGGGACCCTAATGTAGCACTCTAAATAGTAGGGTCCTTATTAGAAGGACGACAAATAAGCCCTTGAAATTGTCGGAAACTCCCATATACTGCGAGGGCAGGAGAGCTTGTGAAAGGACCCACAAGTCGAGGCTTGAGGCTTGCGTAAGCACATTACGTTTCAGGTGGGTGAATTGTCAGCCAAGTTTTGTGCGAGCCAACACAGCTCAGTAAGTGGAATCATATCTTCAGGGAAACATCCCGGAGTACACTTGGTACATCAAATGGAATCACGGAAACGGAGCAGAGCACCAGCCACCAAGACCGGAAGCACCAGTAGTGTTGATATTTAATTAAAAAGCAATTTATGCTAGTGCCGAGAGTGATGGTGACAACTTAGCAAGGTAGTTGACCTCACCGTAACGATGGTGGCGATAGTCAAAAGTCTGCTCATATCAACTCTCAGCAAGAATAACATCAGCAATGCCAACGTCGCCGACACGAGCTTGTGGTAGTGTTACACCAGAGTCTGCCGTGCAGGGCGGTTGCATCTAGGAGGGAGAGTGGTGGTTGTAGTTGTGTGGTGGAGCGGCTGGTTGCCTGCTGAGGACACACTAGATCCCCGAGAACCACCATCCCCATTGAGCCAACATTTTCCAGCTTTAACTTAGCCGAAGTTTCTGTGAGAGCACCCGGTATTCATTCATAGGAAGGTTGGAGCTGTGGGTTCAGAAGAAGCACGAGGCAGTCAGATCTCTGGCCTTCTCGCCGCTGACGGCGGAGGTCGCCTGGGCTTGGCATCTGATGCAGGACAAGGCTTGGCAACTGCAAGGATAAATGCTCTGGACATCAGGGGTTCAGGCTTCGAGGGCTTTAGCGTATAGGCGTGCGAGAGTTTGCAAGCACTCGCCTCCTAACCGTCGAAGGATAGTGTCACAGTGAGAAGGCGGCTTTAAAAGGGCACCGTCCCAGGTTGCAAACATCTGGGCCCGGTGTTTGAAGTCGGCCAGGAGTCTAAGCGAAGAATCAGAAAGAAGGACGCCGTTCCCCCTCGACATCCCGGCTCAAGCCCTTGAAAATGGGCTCTTCACGGCTGTATGAATTCTATGTGATGAGAAGTGACAGGCAGGGACGATGGTCTGCTTGCGTACAACTGGAGCTGTCGATTATGACTAGACTCACTAGATCGACTTGCATACACCCTTGCCCCGACAACCTTTCCCTGCTTAAACGTTGATCCATGAATCCAAGCCTCAAGTGCAGTGACAGCTCGCGTATAGATAGTGCGACGACTCGAGGATTCTCGTTTAAGTTCAAACTAGAATAGGTTTACCTGAATTTAGGTTCACGGTGGCGGGTGGCAGCTAGCCAGTTGAAAAAGGGTTCTGCGATACAAGGCAGCAGTGCCTTAGCTGCCCGCCATATGCTTGTCTTCTGGTCACACACATGGGCCCTGTCGCTCCAAGCTGCTTTGAGATCCTTTGCAGTGGCCACCAGTGCGCTGAGTGGTGGGACTACGTATCAGGATGCTGTCTTGTGGGGTGCTGCGCACCCTGACATCAGTGGTTGCTGGCTTGGCAACAGGAGCTTCGAGCGGTGCTGTGTGAATTGGAACTTTCTTGAGGAGCTGCCTGGCAAGGCTTGCTGGAGTGAGGCTGACCATGCAGCATCTTATCAGGCTTGCTGTGTTCCCAAAAATGATTGGGCTCCTAGGTCCCTCTTTTCTTGTGCGGACACGGGTATTTACTGGGAGCGCTTGCGCCAAACCTTGTCGCTTTTTCGGTCCTTGACTGCATTGCAGCACTCCCCACTGAATGGCGCAGCTCCACGAGAATGCCTCATTGGGAGTGTCCTGGTCAGCTTGTTAGAACTTGTTTATGTGAGCTATGAGCTTCGCAATGCTTCTGCTCCTCGCTGGGAACATGCATACAACAAAGTGGAGAATTCAATGCGGATACTCTTTTCCAGCCCGGTATCTTTAGAAGAAATCCTGGTCTCGGGCTGGCCTTTGTTCCTGACGCTGGATTTCTTCCGCTTCGACAACCGCTTTCAAGAACTTGCAACACAACGGCTTCCGGGCGTTTTTGCGGGTTTCCAGACCATGAAGTACAGCAACACGTTAAGTGGTGCTATCCAGGCCGAGCAGGGAAATCGGATTGCCCTCGACGTGGTTGTGAAGCTTTCAAACAGCGTAGCCAAGGCTGTGGGCGAATCTGCTTTGGTACAGCTGATGCCAGCCTTTACCGCCCTGGTGAACTATCACAACCTTCGAAAGTTCGACCTCCCTCGTAGTGATGCCCATGACGTGCCAAGGCTGGGAGCGGAAGCAAAGCGGCTGATCGAGTTTGCAGACACACAACTGAGGAGTTGGATGGCGCATTTTGGATACACATTCTCATTGCTGATCAAGTTGGAGATTCCACTGGTGAACTTGTTGCAGGCTCTATCGTGGCCGGGTGTTGTGATGACACAGCCGGCCGAATACTTGAAGAGCACCATACACTTCCCAGGACTTCAGCTGGCAAAGATTTTGCCAGCACACCAGGCCTGGCATCTGCCACTGGTGGAGCAACATATTCATCCCGGCTTCGATGCTGCCAGCAACATGGTACGGACGACTTTGCAACCGATGTGCTATGCCCCTGGGTTCCTGTTTGTGATCCTGGCCACTGCGTCGCGCGCGAGAGAGGCCTGTGAGCACGGCGAGGCCGAATGTCGAGCTCGGCTGAAAGTCTGGGACGTAGGTGCCAGCTATGGGGACTGCATGCTTTGGGCGGCCAGCTACCTGTTGGAAGCCTTTGTTTCAGAGCATTTGGAGCTGAGGGGTTTCGAGCCTCTCCCATCGGCAGCTGCTGCATTTCGGCGCTCCGTCCGAGCCTTGCAGCGCAGCCGAAAGCTGTCTCCCTTAACTCTGCGCTTCATCGTGGAGGAGATCGCGATGAGGGACCAAGCTGGCGAGGTGGAAATCTCCTTTCCAAGCCACTCCATGGCTTTGGCAACCTTCCACCGCTGCGAGGAGCGCTACAGTGTCGCCTCAAACAACCTCTACCACTGCATCTCGCGACCCACTCGTGCAGAGACTCTAGACAGCTACATTGCCAGCTTTCCAGAGCCCAGCTTTCCAGACCCCGTGGATGTCCTGAAGTTGCATGTGCAAGGCGACGAGCTTTCTGTGCTCCGCGGTGCCAACGCATCCCTCGCGAGCGGCCGAGTGTGTCTTCTGCATATGAATCTGGAGACCTTACTTCTACAGGTGGGAGTTTCCGAAAATAGGGGAACCTAGCATACGCACCCTAAATAGTAGGATCCTTATGAAAAAGGACCCCAAAACAAGGTACTACTTTCGGAAACGCCCAGGTGAAGATGGAAGACCCTGCGCATTGGTTGGCCGAGGCCTTGATCTCCACTTTGAAAGGTGCAGACCTCCTGGGTGTCTTGGTGAACTTGTGGGAGGTGAAGCCAGCCACCTTTGAGAGCATTGCGGCGGCCATCAAGTTCAAAAACCCTGATGCCGTCGCATGGAAGCCCCCCGATCCCAACAAGCGCCCTGAAGAGCTTCATTACGAGCTGGTGGCCTGGCGACCCTCCTGGCCTTGCCATGACAGTGCGGCAGTTCGGGCTGTAAGCAACATGTGGTTGCCCCACGCGACTCCGCTGTGAAAGCGGCTCTGATTCCTGGGCCACATTGCAGACCTATAATATTAATACGAATATTAATATTCATATTAATAGCACTATTAACCGTTCATGACACATAACGCATACTATGCCATAAAGTATATCTATAATACAGAACTCTAGTACATTTCCGTAATATAGAAGATATTGAAGCATCACCTGTGCATAGCCCCAGGGATCATGTCGCTTCGGTTCGTGAAAACGACCTTGCCGGAAGAACTGGGGGCCAGTTGAAGTGTCAGAGTTCTGGACTTTCGTAAATGTTCTCTCCCGTACACCCTAAACCACGAGACCTCATGAAGCCGTGCCTGACTTGTGCGAGTGTGCGAGTTGAAACCGGTTCTATACGGGTTGTATACCTACTTGCCACGTGCCCAGCAGGTATCTCCATGCATGCGACCTTCCCCGAATGACTTCACTCCCACAACAAAATCAGGAGCCGACAAAATCCCGACGCCCCTGAGGTTTACTTCGGACCCCGAGAGTTTAGAGCTTTTAGCAAGGGGGCTGTTGAAAAATGTCACGGCGCGCCAAGACCCCCTGCAAAACCTAATCCAGCCTTCCCTGAAAATGCCGGCAGAACTTTAAGAGAACACAAGAGGCAAGCATCTTTGCACTTACAGGCAGTGTGTCTGAAGTCTGAGAGCATATATTTATGCGCATATACAGTCCATTGATGCAACCAAGTTTGTTGTAAGATGTATGCAAAACCAGGTGTGCAAGGCAGCACACACGCAAGATCACACGAGGGCGGGCGCAAGAGGTATTAAATGATCACTCATCGGAAGAATATCTTCGATCCGCCCCCTCAATATATGTATGTATGGCTGGAAGGATGGATGGACGGATGGACCGTTGAGTTTGTGTCTGCATGTAGGAGTGTATGTATGTATGCATGTATGTTGTATGATGCTTCGTGTGTTTACTGCTTACCTAGCCATTCGTTGCTGTTCATTCCTACTCTTGCAGTGTTTTGCTTTGGACAGGTTTATGCTTCTGCTGAAGTATGCGTGTGTCTCTTCACCTTTGTCTCTCTTCGTCATGATTCGGCACGCTTAGTCTTAGTCCTTGCTTGTCTTGTCTATCTTTCTCTCTCCGCTCACTCTCTCTTTGTGTCTCTGCTTCCCTCCCTCTCTCTCGCTCGCTCTCACGATTTCTGTCCAAACCTTATTTCGAAGACCCTTAACCTAGCTTTACATTGTCCGAGAATGAGCGTCGAAACCTTCAGAAGCCGACGCCGAACCAACCTCGCCTGCAGCGTTTGAGTTACGAGAGTCTCAACCCTGCACTCTAAGCTTCGACCTCGTCAACATTATGTAACATCCTCTGTCTTCCTCCGCCTCGTATATACATACGTTATACATGTACACACACACATATATATATGTGTGTTGATGTATGTATGGCTGCACTTGTATGTGTGGGTGTGTGTGCGTATGTATATACATACATATTCCTATCTAAGTCTACATCTGTCTATCCACCTATCTATAAAGTACATGTTTTTATCTTTGTGTACACAAATACTTACACATGACAGACATATACACACGTATGTACGTACATGACATGTCCTAAACCCTCAACCCTAAATCCCTAAATCCTAAACCCTCTACCCTAAATCCCTAAACCCTAAATCCCTAAACCCTCTAAACCCTAAATCCCTAAATCCCTAAACCCTAAATCCCTAAATCCCGAAGACACCTTCCCAGGTGGGAGCGGCCCGGCGCAGTCTGCCGAATCCGCGGTGCTCCGCGTCACGGCCCAGCAGGGGGAACTCTTGGAGCCCTCCCGGCCGAGCTTTGAAAGGGTTTTTTTTTTACAAAAAGGGGGTGAAAAAAACAGGGGATTTAGGGTCCAGGATAAATTCTGCCTTTTTTGGGGGGAGCGGGCTTAATCAAGGATTTTAGAGCCATGTAGGAAGCAAAAATAGGGAGCAAACGCTTGCAGAGGTTGCATCAGGTTCTATAGGCTTCCCAGTGGGCTTTATAGTGTACAGGGACTTTAAACCTTCAGCACGAACAGAATACCAGTACAAGCAAGGGTGTTACTGGTAGATATGACCTGCAGTACAATGCATGGACTTGCCTCGGTCTCATCCCCTAAGCCTTGGAGAACGCCAAAGCCCTGAAGCCCCAAACCCTGTAGGAGTCGAAACCCTGAACCCGCTCGCAAAATGCGAAGCCCTGAAGCCCTTATTTTGTCTGCTGATAAGGAGAACCCTTGTAAAGCGCTTTTGTGGAAGCTCAGCATATATACGCCCCTGTAGACTTCTTCAAGGAAGCCCAGCTCCACGCCAGGCTCCTGGCAGAAGACCTGGCGAAGCGCCGCCGCGACGCCTCGCAGCTGGAGTTGGCGCTGGGCCTCCGAAGTCCAGATGCAGGACATTGGTCCTTGTTGTTGCTTTCGCAGGGCGTGTAGAGGCGTGTTTAGAGGGTTGTTGATAGGGTGCTTATATGCATGTACATATGTATATAGGGTTCTGTGAGAGGTTTTACAAGGGTGCTGAAACAAAGGGTCGTATAGGTGGTCGAGAAGAGTTTATGTTTCTACCAGGGCTGCGTTAAGGCTCTCATGACTCTCATGTTTTTCTTAAGTTGGAAAGTCCGCGTGAAGTTAGATCACCCTTATTTGCCAACTATCAATGCCCTAAACTACAAGGATATGGCAGAGCATGGCGAGTCAATGCTTTGTGAAAGACAGCAGCATAGAGAGCATGAAATACACAGGTTCAGCATCGGGGTTACGGAGTGGGGGTCCAGGCGTGCGACACAAGATTAGGACGGATGACGCCTGCACACGAAGCCTTGGCAGCCTTGAGCCCTACAGCGGATGATGACTCAGATGACTAGCTGGTGATCATATCCCTTCTGCTCTCTATGTAACCATACTACAGTAGTATACCCACCAAACTCTATTCTAACTACTATAGGTCCCTGTCCTACCCCAATAAACTCGAATTCGGTCGAATGGACGCGAGGCTTGGCAGCCAGCGTTCCAGCAGGCCCAGGCAGACCAGTGACCAATGGAAAAGGGTTGCCGGATTGGCATAGCCGGGTTATCGGTCACTAGGAGCAGTGAACTGGCAACAAGACCATGCGCAACATACTGTCAAAGTCTTGTTGGAATAACATGGTTGCCAGGCCGCTTACTTAAGAGTCGTAGACCACCCGCCTAGAACTCGCGGCTATCCAGGCATGCGGCCGCTGCCATAAGCTGCCGCAGTGCCCGCCATGGTCCTGCCACGGTTGCCAGATCGCTCGCTGAGTTAAAAAAAGACCATGTTGCAGCGGGTGTGCTGTCTTGGATGCTGTTGCTTGATGTTGTCTCATGATGGTCCCACACAAGAGGTCTTCCCTTTCGAATCACACAGCTCCCAGAAACTATCTGAACCGATCCACTGACTCCACCTGGCAACTAATGTAGGGGCCTTAATAATTGCGTATAATAACGGGCTTCCTTATTATACAGTATTATGGGCCCCAAAACCCTATTCCAATTATTAAGGCCCCTATATTACTAAGGATGACTTCATCAGGAAGAATGCCAGCATGCTCAGCACGGAGGCGTGCAGCTTGCAGACAGCTGCCGCATCCCCAACAACTCACAATCCCAATATAGAAGCCTGAATACTTACGAACGCTATTCCGAAGGGCTCCCTACTCTGTAATTCAATTCTTTATACACACTAAAATCCAAGCTACTCGTGTTTGAAGCCTCAGTATAGCTGGACGTTGGATCTTGTGGCTCCCGAAGCAGGGTTAGCCCTAAACCCTAAACCCCTCGGATCCTTGCGAGACGAAAAATCGTTCAAAAAAATAACCCAACCGAAAACCGGCTGCTCGGCCAGGCCAAAGATCTCTTCAAAAATATGGGTGCAGAAGACCAGCGTCGAGTGCTGCCAGGGCCTGGGCAATCTGAGCCTTGTGTTCCTAAAGACTCTGCTAACTAGTGTTCCAATTGTTAGTACAATCACTATTGCAGTTGTTGTTATTACGACAAGGAATTTCTTGTATCAGCAATGCACGCATCGTTGACATTCTTCGCGGTCGTTTCCTCGAAGCCTTTTGGGTTCAATTTTATGCTTGATATTCCTTGAGGCGCGTTACATGCGCGTTAATTAAACTATGGTATACTATACCGCAAAACCCAGGTCTAATCGTTGTTGCCCTCATATTACTTCCAAACCCGAATTGCCTGGCAGCGATGGCCCATGTCAGATTTTGAGCTCCTTGTGGCGGCCCTCCTAAGGAACTCGGGCCCCTTGAACATCTACCGAGACACCATGGCCATGTTCAAGTTCCGGGTCGGGCACCTCAGGTTGAGCGCATCATCGGGGCTCTTTAGGGATTAAAAAAGAGGCCAAAAAAAATACCAATACTATTGTCGGGGTTTCTTATTATAATGATGGTAGAATATACCCCAAAACCCCGAACTAGTCCAATTATTAAGGCTCTTGTATTAGTCCTAGGGGCTGATAGGGTTTAGGCTCTATAGAAAGGGACTTAGACGGATGCCTCATCCGCCTTCGTTTGGCGACGTTCCTCGGGCCAGTTCGGCTGCGTTTGGCCTAGGGCGGAAAGCCGCACATCTATGATAAGGGTTATCAGCACTATTTTTTCTTGCTGCAGCACAGTCGGACCCTCATGTTGTGGGTGACTACTATAATCGTTTGACTGAAATCTAATATGCAATCGTATGCAAGGTCAATTCAACGAAAGGGTCTTTTGTCGGCACAGGTGGCCATCAGCCGGGAGCGTGAACAGGAGATCGCAGACCGAAAAGGCCAGGGAAATGACTGTCTGGTGCTTAGTAGGGAATGGGGGAATGGATTATGGAGATTATTATTGGGGGTTATATAGGGACTACTATAGGGATCCCCCCATTCCCTACTAAGCAACAGGGAGTGGATGCAGTCATCTGTGATCGCTCAGAGCTTTCAGGTGGGGCTTACGGGATGTCAGTTTCACCAATGCTAAACACGTTAAGCCCGATTCTCAACACGCTTGGTGCCTGGATTACAACTCTCACATGCATACTGGGAATCCTGCCTCTGTGCGAGTTGTTGAAGATAGATTTGACACCTTAGTGCTCAGTGCCGAAGGTGGCTGATA
The DNA here is from genome assembly GCA_003297005.1 of Symbiodinium sp. clade A Y106. Classification (NCBI taxonomy): domain Eukaryota; class Dinophyceae; order Suessiales; family Symbiodiniaceae; genus Symbiodinium; species Symbiodinium sp. clade A. The sequence continues at coordinate 388,183 of BGNK01000044.1, read as the reverse complement.
GAAGCTTTTGGAGGCCTTCATCCCGTGTTTGCTGACACTCTCCAAAAGGGCATTACCATAAGAAATGGTAACAATTGCAGCCTGGGCTCCCAAATCCCCGGTGATCTAAGCCCTAAATCCACAAACCGTAAACCCTCGTGCCTGGACTCGTGGTGTGGGAGCTCAAGGAAAAAACCTGAGCTTTCTAAGCCCTAGACCCTCCAGACCTCCAGACCTTGAGCCCTCTAAGTCTAGACCGGTCCAGACCCCTAAACACTGGAATGTTGAAGCCTGGGTAGTATAAGCCTTAATGTTTGATATTGACAGGTGGTGACTTCGTGGCTAAGGAGGCCTCAGAAGCCGAGGCAGGGGATGTCGAGTCTCAAGGTCGGACGATTGTTTTGGAGGCAAAGTTTCGGATTTAGGGCTTAGGATTTGGGGTTCTGGGCATGGGGGTAGGGTTTAGGTCTAGGGCTTAGGGATTGCAGGCTGACTGGATGCAGAAAGGGCTTGGATTTAGGCTGTGCGGCAGGACTCGCTGGCTGACACTCAGCGTGAAGTCGTGCCGGGAAGTCGAAGCGTGAAGTGGGCATTTCACAAGCGCGACGCCCGCTCCTCCGTCACAGGTAGGTGAGAACATGCAAGTGGCGTTATCATCGCCTTGAAGGCTCAGGCATGCCCCCAACAGAACAAGACATAGGTTAAGGTTACACGAATGGTGGGATTTGTTGTTCCAGGCGTTTTCAGATTGGCCAGCCATGGCTGCCGCCCCACAAGATGAGCACAAGGCATCTGCAGACATGGCCACTACCACAGCCTCTGACACTCTGACATGAGGCAGAGGTAGTTCTGTAAGATGCTGTAAGTCAGGGTTCACATATGAGACCGCATCACTTGATTATCCTGCTTTCGTTTTCACACTCAGCAGCTTATCACATTGATTCCGCTTTGCCGTGCAGCTGCTCCGTTCTTGCACAGTTCTGTTTGCTATTACTAACCGCAAAAACTGCACTTTTAGATTCATGATTGCGGTCGTCTGCGCTGTCCCTGCTCATGAGTTGTTCTGCAATGATTCACGTGGTTCGCCGCACTGCTCCTGTCTGGTCGTTGTCGGTTGCCATTTGCTGCTGCTGCTGCTGATCATCATCATCTTCATTATCAAAAAGAGCAGGATCAACAATGGGCACCAGAGGTGTCAATCTCTGTTACGGTGGGATAACGATAGCACGTACAGGAACAATAAGAGGGACAAAAACTAAATCGTAGTCGACCAGGAATTGTTATGGTTGTAATTGCCTAGGTTCAACAATACTCTTACGACCATCAAGAATAATGTGAAGGGTGACAGACATGGACATGACAACATGATCGTCATTCGCTTTTCTATTGGGGGGATTTCGCCGGCAGCCGGGTGGCTTGAGGCAGACCGCTGTGATATCTCGAGAGTTTGACAATGTGAGGGACGCCACCTACTTGTAGCCTCGATTAGGCCTCATAAATTGAATGTTTATCTTCAGGGGCCAGTCACCAGTTTTGAAACGTATCCTTAATCATACAAAGACCCGTACCTAGCCCTCAGCACATCTCAGCACCTTGCTCGAGCCGAGGATACAGGTTCCCCTTTGCGTGACAACTTCGAAGAAGTCGTGGATGCCGATCAACCACGGGCGATCAGGCTGCAGTCATCTGCAGTCCCAGGTTTAGGGTTTGGAGTTTGTAGATCTATAGATACCCACAGCGGCAACCTGGGTGTTGCGGGTTTGGGCTTTGCGGTGAGGGCTACCACAAAACAGCCGTGAGGTTATACCCGGGCGATTAATCGAAGCCTGTGTGGTGCTCGTACCTAATTGTGTCACGGAGGGTACATGGGTGCAGTGTAACAGGGCTTTGCTCTCAAGAGCCAAAACCTAACCCGTGTTCAATGGGTCTTAGCTCGCGGCTGGAGCCGCGAACTCGTCGAGCCAGCTGTATCGGTTTTGTGGAGGAGGCTGCTGCCCTTTGATTTCGTTGTCCCGAGAGTGTGGTCGGAGTAGAGACGCGTCGTGGTGTCCTTGCGCCCTGGCCCAGCAGCACCGAGCAAAAGAGTCGGGCCCCCAAACCCTCTCAAGACCTGTCGCGCGGAAGCCGAGACAGAGAGAGAGAGCGAGAGCGAGAGCGTCGAAGACTGCAATCTCAGGTCAAAGGCTCAGAGATGGTCATGAACTTGATCGTGGGAGGACCGAAGTGTTGCTTTGCCTGTGCCTGGCAAATACTCATAAGACAGGTGTAGGTTGAACCAAAAGGGGTTTGGGGTTTAGGGGTTCATCGGAATAGTCTGGGTTCAAAAGTTGAGACTGGTGGTCCGGCTCATCATTCCTGCAACATGGTGGCAAGAGCCATTACTGAGGTGTGACTATGGCGAGCCACATATAGTATAGTAGTAGTAATAAGAAGTTCATGAATAACAATAATCATTGTTATCACCATCATCACCACAATTACAGTAATGATAATAACAATAACATGGTTGATGGCAAACTCCTGATGCGAGCGAGGACTGGGTACCGGCATGCTCAGCCTCCCCTGGGCCATGGCGGGCGCTTCGGTGTCCGTCGGGGTTGCTATCATTGTGCCACTGGGCGGACCGAGTCAGTGAAGACACCAGACCCACCTAAGCCAAGCCTTGCAGGCCCCAACACCTGGAACCCTGGGGCTTTTGAAAGAGCACCTTACATAGGGCCCAGTTCCAAGGCCCTAAACTGCAAGCAGACATGCATCCCACTGCGAGGTTGGTCGTTGCTGTGCTACTTGGCTGTTGGCTATGCCTTTGGGAAGATGGGATTATTCAAAAGGGTTTGGGATTCCTGGGTGGTGTAGCACATGGTTTCCGCCGATTCCGTACTGGCCGAGGAACATTTGGACCATTATGATCCTCGTCGTTGGTGCAGAAAGGCGCGCGACTAAGTCTTGCAAACTATGGATAACGGATAATGTAGACAACTGAAGAATGAGTAATAATGCTTTACTATCCCTGCGGTTTCTTGTATTTATGCAGTACAATAAACCCCAAAGCCCTGCGTATTCCAAAATACTCGAGACCTTATATCATGCATGCCTGCATTGAGTCGGCTAGGAAAGTCAGATGCTCCTGTAGCTCCTAAACTCCTAAACCCTAAACCTCTTAACCCTAAACCCATCCACCATGTGGAGTCTTGCCTGCCTTGTGCGAGTGTGAGCGTTGAAAACCCATCTCCTGAACGACTGGCGATGGAGGTACCAGGTCTACGATTTGGGAGCCCTCCTGGGGAAACTTCCGGGCAGTCTGGGCCCAGGCATGCAGTGCCTTGGACAAACCACATGAGGCCTTAAAGTATCAGAATGGATTAGGTTTGACAGGGAATGTTGGGTTGTTCGGCTCAGGTTCAACACAAGTATAAGGTTTTCGGCTAAGCATCGCAGGTTTTTACCGTGTGTGACAACATCTGGACCAGCTGTGAGCCAGCACACTTCGCTGCAAAACACACGGCTGAAGAAGCTTCATTCTCAGGTTGAACTCGTCGCTTCCTCTGAATCTGAAGTCAAAGTAGCACAATGTAAACGAAGCAATGCATGGGCTGGAAACTTAGGGACAATTCTATCTCCGACACTGAAATGAGAGATGTTGAGTGTTTGTTGCTTCATGCGATTTTTTTTCGTGGTCATCTTTGGAAGGTCATTGCTTGCTCCAGAGAGTCTGTATCAACTGGAACCCCCATGGCCTACGCTGCTGGGCCCAGGATCTTCACCAATCTGATGGTGTGGGTGGTCCTTTTTGGGTCGCTCGTCAGCTACATTATCAGCATCTGCGACTCTGCGCAGCCCTTCATTGCAGGGACTTTCCTGGAGAAGCGCACCTCGGTCGGACTACTCGAAGGATGTTTCGGCTGCCAGGGTTTGCGAGAAGTAGCGTTCATGTTTGGGTTTGACATGAGATGTGAGTATATGTTAGACACCGGAAAAATTGGTGAGTGCATTTTTAGATCTCCTTGTGGGGATACTCGTAAGGAAAGCCCTTTAGGCTATGCTCCGGTAGCTGCCGGAGATATCGAGGTATTGTGAAAGGAGGCCGTAGTTATATACCTCCGTTAGAGCGGGCCTCTACCCATAGGCCCCAAAGAAGTTCCTTTTTGGGGCTACCTTATAGAATTCTAAATATGAACCCCCAAAAGGAACTACTTTGGGGCCTATGGGTAGAGTCTAAGACTAAGAGAAAGTACTATTTGGAGGTCGAGCTACAGTTTTTGATTTCGGAGTTCAGGGTGGCGGGAGCCGCAACCGACAGATGCCTATCAAAATTCGGCTCAAGGCCCTGAGTTGTGTGGTTTCAGGCGTTCCAGATAGAAGAATAGAAGTGTTGTAAGCCTAAACCCCAAACAACAAGAAAACTAAATGAAAACTATCATCTCTGTACACGGCCTGGCTCAAGCCTGAAATCCGAGTCTTGAGAGCGGTCTCAGGTTCCTTCTTACCAGTCTGAGTGGCTGTCTCGGTAGCTACGGTTTCAACCACGCCCAAATAGGTGCGAGCGCCAAGAAATCTAAGAACTGCCCCCAACCCTCAACCCAAGTGAAAGCAAAACTCTGAACCCTAGAAGACCAAGCGCACCCACAAGCAGGTTGGGCCTTGGCTGGTTTGGCTTCGATCTTGGTGCTGGCTCTTTGCTTTCTAGATCAGAAGTATCTCTCCTTTTCGCTGCTCGGCCAAGGGCTTGGGGTTTAGGGGATAGGACAGCACAGTCGGCGCCTCGGTTCCTGGCACAGGCACTAGGACTTGGGGGGTTGTTTTCGGTCGAGAGTGTTAGGGATGTTTGGGGAGTTTAGCGGACGGTTTGGGACGGGGCTGGGTGGTTCGTTAGGGTTTCCTTTGGCGATTCCTTCAAGGGTTCTGAAGGGCTGCTGTAGAGGATGGTGTAGGGGTTCAGGAGACGGGGATCACGCCCAGCTACTATTGTGTCTGGTCGAGGTGTTCTGGGTGAATGTAAACCCCAATCCTGGACCCCAAACCCCTAAGCTAGCCAGGATTGTCCCAGTTGAGTGCTGAAACCCGACTCTCTTCAAGCCGTAAGTACAACCTGTCCTGCTCATCTCATCGCTGCCGCGGAACTGGCCCAGGTCTGCCGCGGCGATCCTCGTCAACATGCGACGTGGTTCAGGAGTTTAGCTTTCAGCTTTCAGGGCTTTGTTACTCTGGTTTCAGCGTTTCAAGGCTTCCGGTTCGGGGTTTCGAAGTGGAAAGCCTGTTGCAAAAGGGATGCTACGCTTGTTCCTGCATGTCGGCCCAGTCCAGATGATTGGAGGTCGTGGGCTAAAGTGCTTAAGATCCCATCATTTCCATTGTGACTCTCTCTGGTGGCCCAGAGAGGGACTTTGACTTAAGCAAAGTCCTTAAGCACTCCTAAACCCTAAACTCTCGCAAGAGAACCCTAAATCCTACGCCCTGAGGTATTTGTTGGGATTGGTTTGTTCCGAGTACGGGAAGCGTGCCGCTCATGGTGAGCTGCCGGCTGGCGTCTGTGGCTTTGGATTTGCCAAGGCGAGTTCAAAAACGAAGGGCACTCTAAAGCTCTGTCGGTCGCTTGCTTTGCAAGGGCACGGCCCAAAGGCACACCGAATCTGTCCCGCCTCGGGCTAGCTCTAAACCCTACATGTATGTGCTGAGATTCTTCGGCATGTGTAGCGACAGGGATCCGTGACGATGGTGAGCACGATGATGCAGAGCGTCATCATCCAGCATCTAGAGCTGCAATCGAAGAGCACTGGCTCTAAGACTACCCGAGTTTGAAGCCTGTTGCCCATAATGTTGGTTCGCGTTTCCTCGCAGCCTACCATAAGAAGCCGTAGAAGCCCAGTTGCCTCAATGTGGGTTGGCGTCTCTATATCCTGTTCGTCCATAGTAAGTATACTAGCAATCATGACATGGATAAAAGGGCCTCTAGGAATACTTCTTCCCTGCAATATCGCAGCATCCACCCAGCCTGCAAGGATGTGTGTGCTGCCGATGTACAAGGAGCTGGAGAACAGATCACCGAGGAGGTTTGGAAGGCCCGAAGCAGAAGTTCGAATCCGAACAGACAAGGACGATCAATGTCGGAAGTCTCGGGGATCCCAGTACCATGACCCTTAAAGATGTAGACTTGCAGCACACAAGCTGGATGAAACCAGTGTTCCAGGTAATCTGCACCGGCGTTGCAGCGGAGTTCAAAGAGCTTGCCTCTGTGACAGGCTGCTGACTGTTGCTTTCTCCGTGCTGGCATTGATCTTCATCATTCTGGCCATGGCAGGGTACTATGCCTTTGGACCATCGGCATCTGGGCTGTGGTGCTAACATTCACTTTACGTCTGAGATGACCTGTTCAGGCTTCAGCATCTTCACAACAGTCATAACCGTTCATTCCTTGCCGAGGTTTTTTGAGTGCCTACTATAGGGGCTTAAACAATTACCAATACTGTTTATTATAACTATAGTATAATGGGCCCCAAAACCCTATTCTAATTGTTAAGGACCCTATACTAGGTCTTCAGTCCTACCGTCTCTCGAGCTGTTTTGCTTTTGGCAAGCTGCCATGGAGCTGAGGTGGAGTCCAACCTCCTCTCCTCTCTGCCACGGACCACCGCCAACAACGTGCCGGGCCTCAGTGCACCAAGAAGATATCCAAAAGAGCCCACCCTGAACCCCTAAATCCTAAAACTGCTCTAGACTAGTGGGGATCGTCCGAGTGTGAGCGCAGAAACTGCTATGGTAGCCTACTGAGTTTCGGTCATGTTCCCACGGAGTGGGTAAGGAAAGTACGCGGGTGTTCTTCCTGGATGGCCAGTGTTGAGCACGGCCTTGCTGGGGATACCCCCGTCGAGAAGCATGTCACCTCAGTCGAAAATATGTCAGTACGGATAGAAAAAACAGTAGCATAATGGGTTACGGCCTCCTAACAGATTTATCTAGGGTTTAATTTTGCTGCGGATTTTTCACTCCCCCGACCAAAAAATCATTTCCCGGCACTCTAAACAGTCTACTCGCCCCAGTAGCGCACTAGTCCAGTAGTAGTAGAGTAGAGTACAGGAGTAGTAGCAGTGGTAGTAGTAGTAGCAGAGTAAAACGGTTTTGAGGGCTTCGGGTGGTTGAGTGGGGTTTGGTAGGGCTTAGGAGGGGCTAGGCTGGTTCAGAGAGCAACCCCAGCTCAAAAAAAAAGTCATTAGAAAAGGCTCCACTTCCCTTCACAATCCAACATGAGGTCTTGTTAGAATCCTCAGAGAAGGCGCGCAAAAACCCTTCAAGTCCAAGCCTGGGCCCTGTTACAATCCTCAGATCAGAAAAGGCTCCAAACACTGCAAATCCGAGCCTGGGGCCTGCTAAAACATGACGTCGAAGGCTTCTGGTTATTCTCTATTGTCCTCTGCTGAATCGAAACACGAACCCGGCGGCATCCGGAGCACATTGTGGCAGACGCGCCAAGAATGACCCGTGTCCTGAATCAGCCCCGGCGGAGCACACTACAGAGGGTCACCTGAAAACTTACAAACCCTTAAAGCCGGGACTTAACCATAAGCCTCAACATGCGACAAAAGTCCTAAGAAAGTAGGGCCGAATGCCGAGGTTGCCCAGGCTGGGATGATACTCACGATGGCTGCAGTCTACCCGATCATGATGATCGCTATGATCCTTGGGCTTTGTTGCTAGGAGCCAGGCATTTTCGCTAATTGCAAGGGTTCCAGTCAGGTTTTTTACATGGATGCTGAATAGTAGTTTTCGCAGAAGTAGTGGTTTCGCAAGACTTTTAAATCTGTTCTAGGGCTAGGGTTACAATACTGATCGCCAAGGTCCCTGCGTAAGAGCACAGTTGTGGGCTTTAGGCCTGGGTTTGTGCACCAAGCTAGAAGGAGCATTAACAATACTGAACAACACTAGAATAACAATATAATGTAATGCTCAATAACCGCAGTCTAGCATCAACCATTGCAGCAACGATAAGAAGAGTTCTCGTAAGACTAGTAATTAATAGTTATAGTAACAGTAGCGTAGTGAGAATAAGCATCGGAATAAGCATCGGCATCATCAGCAGCATGCAAACCTCAACCGCTGGGCGAATGAGCCCGAAGGCCCAGAGCCCTAACGCAAAGCTGTGTCCTGCGGCGTGGCGGTCCAGCGGTCAGGGTTTGGGGTTTAGGGTGCGGAACTGGTGAACACAAATTGAGGTGCAGCGTGGAGTGTTGCCCTCCTTCTACCGCTCATCGAATTGGCTGCAATGCGGGGCAATTCAGCCTCACGCGTGCTCTGCAAGTGCCATGAGCGAAAGTAATACTCAACAGAGCCTCTCGAGCGCGAGTGCTAAGTTTACTCAACATACATGCCAAATGTTTCGAAACTATACCTCGCTGCTGTTATGCTTCGGACTTCTATCTTAAACGAGAAGCCTTTTTCGTGTGTTCTCACCAAGGATCGCACCAGTCAAAAATCTTCCCTTGGAGCGCTTTGGCTGGCAGGCGGCAGTGTTCTGTATGGGTGCAGGGTTACCAGTGAAATTGGTGGATGAGCTGTTTCAATGTGGGTCTCGGAGCATGAGAGTCATTCCAAGCGACACAGAGCTTTGGGTTTTGGGTGCGAAAGCATCCACGGCGTAGCGTGTATTACTGTTGTACACTGGTGCAGCTGCGCCGGAGTTCACCTCTGAAAGTTTATGTGAGTGGCGGGACCAGCATGGAGAAATTGGAATCTGGCCAAATATTCGCGGATCAACAGGGCTGCTGCATGTTGAACTGACAGTTTGAGTTGCTGGCAGGGCAGGTGCGCTTCAATGCAGCACCTATTTTTGCTGGATTTTCAGCATCAGCAATGATAGACGGGCAAGGGCAACAAATGTGTGCTCCAGTGCAGCATCTTTACTCGCCTGGCTGTGCCTACAGTGAGTGGCCAAAAAAAGCTTTGAAACACCTACAGGACCCCTATATAAACACTTTTACAAAGCCTCCAATCCTGCAAATCGCCTTCCCAAGTTTCGCTGCGTGCTCGAAGTCCAAGCAAGGCCTTAAGAGCTGTCTTGGTAAAAGCAATGCAAAAAGCATTAAACCTCCGCAACCGGAGCAGCCCGGCCAGAGTTTGTTTGTCTTCGATCAGAAGATATCTAGCACAACATCATGCCACGTAAATCCGAAGCTCAAAACCTTCATCATTTCATACGACGGTCTAGTTCGTGGAAGACAAGTGGCCCTGACCGTGGAAGCTTGTGGAGGCCCAAGCTGTTCGACGCAAGTTCATGGCAGTCGCCTAGCAGATCGTTGGGGGGGATCGGGCTTCCAGGGCTTCTGATTTCTAGGGCACACAGGGCTTCTAGGGTTACGGAATGTTGTGGGCCCTTGACCCCCGATTCTCGAACCCACTACGCAGCTTGTATAAGTTTTGCTTGGTTCGCTGGCCAGTGGTGGCAGTTTCCTGGCCGTCAAGTGGCTGCTGAAGGAAAGCCGCACAGTCTTTTGTGTGCAAGTTCTGGGCGCCCCAATCTGCCCAAGTCCTTCCGAAAAGGACCGACCAATAGTGGTGATGTGTGCGCTCGCGGATGAAATGAGGGAACAGACCAGCGATGTGTTGGTGTTTTAGGCTTCGATGGGGCTTTGCCTTGCAGGTGCAGGCTTTTTTGTATGGGACCAGGGCTGGTAGCAAATGAGGTCTGAATGTGAGAGCCGAAACTACAAACATCAACGCGTAAACTCTACACCCTATACCTACCTAGGTTTCTGGACTGATCCTTTTTTTCGTCGTCGCCTCCTTCCTGGTGGCTCTGGAAGTGAGGAGCTTGGGTCCCTTGGACCAAGGCTGTTTCGAGATATCTTATTGTTTAGGGCGAAAGCATATTTCTGAGTCTTAGGGGTCGGTTAGCCCTGTGATGGATTGGCAGGTTAGTGTACGGACTGCAAAAATTAGAAAATAGGGTGTTAGGATAGAGTATTCAGTCTTCTGAATCATTATTGTGATCAGATGGCTCTGCATTTGTTGAATTTGTTTCTCAGTTGATGTCGTAAATAGAGGCCGATTCCATATGCTTCACCGGCAAACCAGGAAGCCACCACGCACTGCAGCCAAGGACTTGTGAATGTCCTGGATGGGGCGTTGTGCGTCGGAGTGTTCACAGCTTTGGCACCGGGTCTGGTGGGGCTGCTGCTGATGGACAGACTCTCGTTATTTTGAAGGAGCTTTGCGGTTTTCGATTGTGGCAAACCTTTGCTTGGCGTGTCATGGCTTCTTAGGATTCGCAGCCGTGGCCGTACTGTAGTCAAACTGTATCTATTAAACTGTACGCTCCACTGTAGTTCCTTCTTGTGGTTAGCCAGCTTCAGGATTCGGAGACTTGAAAACAGAAGCCAAAACTACCCAAAGGATTCACTAAAGAAGATGTGTTATGTGCGAGAGTTCAGGTATGTCCACGGTATGCTAGATTTGGAGCTCTGAAGCGCTACCTTAAGGACAGAGCTTTGCATGGAAATCCGCCATGTACCTGCTACTAGCCGGCGGTATCGCGATGAGCGTTCTGGGTCTTGTGCCGCAGCTGAGAAAAAGTGTTGCTGGCTATGTCCGGTTTACGAATCTGGTGATTCGGGTTCAAAGGAGCAAAGCCAGGTCAAAGGATGGCGCAGCAACACACAACAGAAGCACACGGGTTGCCAGAGCTTCCAGGGAACTTCAACATCCTCACTCAGGGTTTGCCAACGCATGCCATGTTCGGAACAGGACACCTATCTGGTAAGTTCATAAAAACAGGTTCCTCTACTAGCTGGCACGTATTGCAGTCACTGGGTTGCACGGAACATGGCCCCAGTGTTGCTCAAGGTCTTCACGCAGAACGAGCCGGAGCTGCTTGCACAAGCCTGCAAGCTTCCCCATCCTGCCGATGTGAGTATTGGCATGACTCTGACAGATCTTAGAGTCACAACGACATGATGCCCCTACCTGCAAGTGGGGTAGTGAGGGCAGACTTCCGAGACTTTTTTGCGGCTTCGCGGCCAAACCAAGAGGCTGGTTGGGCTTCTGGAGGCGCGAGGGGTCCTGTCTCACTCTCTGCAACCGCGTGCGCAATGGTGCACCCAGTTGGAAAGGTCCGAAGAAACGATTGCGAAAACGGCCGCATCTGTTTCTACTCGGCTTCGGAGCAATGGTTCTCCCAAGATCAGACCGGAACCAAAGCCTTGAAGCCCTAAGGTCTTGAACTTTAACCCTTCAGGAGGAAAGATAAAACCCTACTGTTACATTCCTACAACCTAAGCACCTGAACTCGCTCAGCCATGCAGGAGGCAAAAATTAAAAATACCTGAAGCCTTACAACCCTAAAAAAATCCCTTGCGATGGTAGGAGGCAAAAAGACCCTAAACCCTAAACCCTAAACCTTACCCTGCAATGCGGGCTTCGTCCTTGCTAGGTAGGAGGGAAAAAAAAAGTAAAGCAGGTCCAGGATTGGTGCCGAGTGAACAAGGACTATCTCGGTGAGGCGCTCCGCGTGAGGTTTATGGGTTTTAGGGCTCCTTTAAAGGAATCCATAAGGGTTTCTTACAAGGAATCCATAAGGGTTCCTTAAAAGGGATCTATATGGTGTAGGGTTTAGGGGTGCAGGTTGGTGCATTGCAGTCCCTGCTCAAAAAAGGGGTGCAGGGGTTTGGGGTTTAGGGGTTTGCGGGTTCATGGGTTTTGGTTTTAGGGTTTAGGATGAAGACCATAAGATTCCAGCTTGCCGGCACACACCCCAAGCCCGTGCTGAAAAAGAGTTTAGGGGTTTCATTTTGAGAAGATTTGCGGTTGGTTTGAGGGCTTCGGGCGCATGTGGTTTATGATGTGGCAGTAAGCACACGGGATCATGGAAATGCCATGTGTCTTTCTCGAACAGTGGCTCAGGGAATATTAGATGATATTATGGTCTATTAATTATATGTCATTAACCTATATCGACTATGTTGCAATGTATGATATGCTATATGAACACTTGGGGAGCCAGAAGCTCAGTCGACGCGCGAACTTCTCGTCGTGCAAGTATGGGAACCTCTGCTGGGTTCTCGTTACAGAATTTTCATTTAAGCTACCACAGTAGGGATCTGTAGTGAATGACATAATCTCCTCCTTATGGTAACTTAAATTAAATCCCCTGTAGGTCGTGGTAGGACCCTTAAAGGAACCCTAAATTATGGTAGCTTAAATTCAATCCCCCAGTCTGCCAGAGGAAGGAGTCAAGCAGCTGGACATGTTCGGACCTGCCGCCTGTGGCTTGGAAACCCCTGTAGGGGTCAGTCCCTGCTCAAAAAAGGGTTTAGGGTTTGGTACAGTACGGTGGAGGTGCTAGTGTAACAAGAATCCGGAACGGGTAGTTAACGCAAAAAGCGGTAGCTGCTGATTGCAAAAGAGAGGCACATCTCATCAACGACGGAGGAACCCACAAAGCACACAATTCTACTTACCTAGGCTGTCAAAGCAAAATGCATCAGGCGTGTTCCATGCCAGGGCTTCGGCCGAATTAGAAAAAGTAGAGCTCAGGTCATCGGCTTTGGTGCTGCAAGGTTTAGCACAGAGGCCTTAATAGTCGGAAGAGGGTTTTGGCGTACGTTGTTCTATACTTATGAACGCAACTCTGAAATTTTAATATTCCGAGTTACTCACGCAACTCCAAAAAATTCATATTCCGAATTACTCAAGCCCTGTATCCCGATTCGGGATTTGGGGGTTGGGATTTTGGCTTCAGGGCTTGGAGTTCACAGGATTCCTGGAGGGGCGTTCGACGTTTCGGGGTCATCAGATGTTCCTTGTAAGAAAGGTAGGGATTTGGGTAAACGGTTTAGGGTTTAGGGTTGAGAGTAAGAAAATTGAGTGGGGTTGAGTGCGGTTTAGGGATTTAGGACCCTGGGGTCATCAGATGCTCCTTGTAAGAAACTTGAGTGGGGTTGAATGCGGTTTAGGGATTTAGGACCCTGAGTCAACTCCATTGTCAGCTGGGCTGGGGGGAAGAAGCCCAAACCTCTACCTGAACTCGTGGACACCTCAAGTTAGACCAAGGATCAATGGCGGATTATCTCAGAGGGCCCTGCAGCCGAAAACATGGTCCAAGACTAAGCCTGGCAGCCGTGGATTGTTTCGACTCGTGCGGGGGTTTCAGAGCTTGGGGCTTAGACAAAGAGCGTGGAGCCTGCGTGCAGCAGGAGTTCTTGTGTATCCGGATACGAAACGCAATATCGGCGTGAGGCATGTGGACTCATTGCTGCGCAGGGCCTCGGCCTTTCAGCTACCATGTGAGTCTCGAACAATCTCAACGTCAACCGTCCTTAGCTGCAGTCTCCATGTCGCTTGCACACAGCGACAGCAACCCTACCATAACATCTGTCCAAATTGTTTGCCCCGTTTGTTACTTGGATACGGTTGATATAGCTGGAGGAGCGAACGGATCCTGCTTCAGGGCCTCAGGGGTAAGGATTATCACGGGGCCGTATTCAACATACTACTTCGGGAGTTAAAGGTTTGGGATTTTTGTCTTCCACTAACAAAAAAAAGGATTTTCGCGTTTAACGCTGAAGTTCATTGGTCACGAAGCTCAGAACCAGTAAAGGAGGGTCTTTCCCCAAGCAGCTGCAGGATTCGGTGCACATTATCCAGTCCCGGGCCAAGAGGCCCAGGGTTCGGGGCATATGCCGCTGTGAGAGGCCTTGCCGACAGGAGTTCCATTGTTTTCGGATCCCCAGTCTGCGAGAGAGAGAGAGAGAGAGAAAAAAAGTTAGCACGCAAGCAAGCAAGCAAGCAAGAGAGAGAGAGAGAGAGCTGTCGATTCCATGTTGAAGGCCTTGCACCCTCAAAGCCGGAATCTGACGTCATGCACACCTGGAATGTCCGATACAGCATAAGTCACAACCCCATGTGGCGGAGCTAAAGCCCCAACACGCCTAAATCACAAAGCCCAAAGTAAGATACTGTAGACCCGGAATGCTGGAATCCTTACTACACGGACCCTCAAATAGTACCCCATCCTGAATCACGAGCCAGCTCAGCGTCCCTTCTGCCCCTCAACCTGTGTATCGGGTCTAACTGGCCCCTGGGACTTGCACGTTCAGTCTCTGCAAAATCCTCATGAATCGCTATCATACCCTCTTGAATCCCTATACCACCCTTGTTAAAATCCCAAAACAAAGCCTAAACCCCAAACCATATAATTAGTCCATAAACAGTAGGATCCTATATCGTAGACCGCCCATTCAAAAGGAACCCGACTTTTAAGAAAGCCTCCACAACAAGATACAACTCTGCTTATAAAGCCGCCTGATAAGAAGCACCACAAAAGCAGGAGCCGCGAGATGGCGAACACCGTTGCAACGATGTTCGCGCAGCGAAGGGAGTCGGCCCAGCCGAAGTTGTCCGTGTCGTTTTTTGTTTTGTTCTTAAGAGGGGGGGGGGCTTCTGTCCTGAAATTTTGCTGGTGTTGGATACCAATCTGGAGCTCAGGCAATAGGATCGTTACCAAGGGATTCGTTTAAAAAGGAGCCTTTAATTCTATCAAAAACCGTATGTATGCATGAAATCTTGCTCTCCCATAGAGCTGCAGATGATCAACCGACTGGTATTCGGTAAAGGGCTTAACTTAGCTCACGTTCGTGCTGACATACAAAATCAACGAGTCCTAATGGACCTACTGAAGGCCTGATTCGATGCCATAGGCCATCAGGACTTAAGTTTCACAAGGTTGTTTGGTCGTGGGACTGCAGTGCAATCTACAATCTACAACCGCAGAAGCCATAAGTGTACATCAAGAGCCAGCTGAGCCCAGTTACCAAAATCGCCGAATGAATCTGTGAGCCTTCGGAAGCACGATGAAACGATGCTATCAGTACACTAAACTGACAAGAAAACCTGAACCATTCTGGCACACTTCCTGTTCAATCCGAACACGCCAATGAAAACTCGTTTAGCCCCGTTCATGCTTTCCCTTAATCCTATACCGTAAGCCCGTATTGCCAACTCGCCAGGCTGGCGAACAAGACAGCCCAAGAGACCATTGTTGCCAAGGCATTGAGCATTCGAGATTTATTCTACTGTATACACATATGTATACAGATAGATAGAAGTATGGATGTGTTTATATGTATATATATATATATGTGTGTAGCTAGCTTGAGGCTTCAAGGCTTTAGGGCGTTTTGAGTTGAAGGTGTGCGGCTTGCGGCTTGGGGTTTGGAGCTCACAGGGGTTTGCGGTTTGGTATAGTTCGGGCCTTGAATTTATCAAAGGTCCCGGGATGCTGCGTCCTGGGATAAGAACAGGGCTTTGGGGTGTTTATCATGTAGTTGCAGAGGGACTACACTGGCATATTTCCTACCCAGGGCCCCATATGAGTCAGGGAGGATGAGAACTTACAACACGGTTCGTCAAGAAGCACAGTCATTGGGTTATAACTAGCATACCACAACCAGTGCACCAGAATGTTGAACTCCAAAATGTGTGGGAAGCCGCTATGAGCCAGGACAGTGGATTGAGTCAGCCCGGAAAGGCAGCAGCGAAGCCGCTCTTCAACCCGACCATGGCCGACACTGTGCAGGTGACACGCTTCCATGCAGTCAAGTTGTGAACCCTTCTTCTAAGAAGGGGCCCAGGGTAGTAGCCCAGGCTGTGGGGCTTGGGCTGAAGCCTTTGTCAAGTTTTCTGCAGGCCTTCTTCACCAGAGTCGTCGGCTGCGAGGTTCGCAGTGCTTCTGTTAGCATAGTATAAATCAAGGAGTAGGATCCGGCCGTAGATGGCGGCAACTTCTCGTGGCCCTTCTGACTGAGGCCTGAAACTGTCGATCTTTCGTTTGTCTGACAGGCAAAGATATCACAGAATCCGCAAGCCACACAGTCGGATGTACAAGAGATCCTGACAACAGTTGCCCCTTTTGGGTGGCTCCTTCTGGGTTAATGACCTATGTCTCTGCATGTCAAGAGTCAAGAGCACAAATATTCTGAAGAAGTGTGCTGCGCTGCATCAGGGACCCGACAGAGTGCAGTAGGCGGACACTTTAGAATGGAAGCATGCTGCATGTGGCAGACTGGCCTTGTAGGTGCAAACTCAACATCCTCAACCCCGAATTTTGGATCATAGGGCGTTCCAGCACTATTCATCTTTGGTCTCCATCTTGGAATTTGGTCGAATCTGAAGTAGACGGCTGTACCGTTAAAATGTGTCAGAAACCCGAAAGAACAGCATTGCTAGTTGTTCAGGCTCCTGTATTGCGTGCCCTAAGTTAGTCATTTCAGTGGAAGCTGGTAATGCCTGACGTATCAAATGGAGACTTCCGGCCCATTCCCAGACATCTCGCAGAAGCTTAACTTTGGTCCCAGTGTAAAGCCAGGTTCCTGAGAGCCAGCGGAGATGTGGCGGCTTCGGGGCTTGGTGCTTGGACTCTTCTCTGAAGCATTTGGAACCCAGAAAGTTGCGGCACCGCTTCAATACAGACTGTCTCGGGCACACGAAGTCCGTGCCTGCAATATGTGCTTTGTTTTAAGGCCGCCCAGTAACTTAGCGCCCTCGTGGCTGAGTAGCATTGTTGTTTCTGCAGCCGGGCACTTTGTGTGCCATCCGGATGCGGTCCTCCATACCGAAAGCACGCTGCTCTGGCTCAGCAGTCCAAGGTGCAACACGAGCTCGAAGAAGATCGATCCAAGCTCGTCGGAAAAGTCAAAGGTCCCTTTGCGAAGATCTCGCTTTTGAAGTATATAGACGACACTGTTCTACTTCTGCTGCCGCTGCTGCTTTGCTTCCTGCTCCCATGCTGCTACCGCCGCCGCTGTGCCTGCTACTACCTATTAACCTCCTGCGCGTACTTGCGGCAGCTTACGACTACTTCCTACATCTTCCTACCTGTTACTACTTACCCATCACCACTCACTACATACTGCTTACTACTCACTACTTGCTTCGTATTCAGTACAATGACACAAGCGTCGCCACTACTCTTTCTGCACGAACTACCGGCATTTCCAGAGCGGTTCTCGATGCCCGGTTATGGAACCTGTTGGCCGCAGCAGAGGGGTGATGGCACGACTGACGTCGTTGAGCCCTCGACCGAATACTAGCCCCAAGCAATGTCTCAAACTGTAATAATCAAGATAGCAAGCCTCTCTGTCATCTGGAAGAAGGTGATTTAGCAGTTTCCGAAAAGGAGCCTAAACCAAAGGATCCTGAGGTCCCTGCCCCAGCTACCCATAACAGAAAGAAGCTCCCTTCCCGCTTCGAGGTGTGGACGGAGTGGTTGAGATTCTCAAACCCAAGTACGAGTGCAGGAGGCCACTACCTCGCTTTCTGGGGTGTAGGGCTTGGGTTTCACAGTCCCGCCCCCTCCAGTGCTTGAGGTGTGTTGTTCCACGACTTGCTATGTCCACGGGGGCAAGGAAACTGGTGAGGATAGTGAGGATGATCATAATATCATGTTCGCCATAATGGTGGCAGTGGTGTTGGCTCTGCCCATGGCCCGCATCTTGACCATGGCCACGCAGACCATGGCGATGATAGTGCGATGATGAGGGGCCGACGATGATTGCCAATGCTTTTGGTTCCTGGAGTTCCCTCCATGCTTGCCCAGGGGAGATCGATACCGCGTAATTGGTGACCACGGTGGCCCTGCGGGGATGTGGCGTCTGGAAGGTGGAAAGCCGGAGACTCGATCACCGAGCAGTGCCCGATATCCTTGAGCGCATCTGATGCAACTGGCAATTGCATGACTAAAGCAATTGAACTGAAAGCCTCGAATACTTGCACCCCTCAACCCATAACCCCACACTTGTTCCGAGGGCCCGACCTTGAGCTCAGGAATCCGTGTTTGAGGGAGTGCTGTTGTTGTCTTTTTGGCACCAGCGGGCCTTCGACCAAGGACCGTCCCAAAGACGCATGTAAAGGAAGGAGGCTGGAAATGGGCTCGGACCTTAGATGAAGTCGAGCTTGTTTGTTGCTAAATGATCAAGGCATGACTTCGTCGACGGGCTTGACAAAGGGCTCATTAGACTGCGAAGTGTGTCAGTTGGCTTCTTCGACCCGAAACATCGGACACGTTACCCAAGAAATGGGAGTTTCCGAAAATTGGGGGTACCTTATCTTGGGGTTCTTACAATAAGGATCCTACTATTTGGGGCACTATATTAGGGTCCCCTATTTTCGGAAACTCCCAAATCTGAACGTTGATGGATCCGAAGGTGCTCGAGGAGCCTGAGCCGGAGGCGAAAGCGGCAAAGCCCATTCCGGTGCAGACCACTCCGGTGGCGACCTTTACGCCCAAGGAGCGGGATGCACTATAAGCCTCTAAGGAACTTTATATACGTCCAAGCAGGTGGCGGCTGAGAGGAGTTTACGGTGAAGGGATTGAAGGTAGTGAGGATGGTAGATGCAGGCTTCGCTGATGACCGGCAGATACCGCAGACGGGAGCGCAGAGTTCAGAGTACGATCTCTGGTGTCCGTGGATGATCATGCAATTTCGCGGGGTTTTCGCTATCGATCGCCCCACTAAAGCAGGCATCTCACCTCATATTACGAAAGGGGGCTACAGCTTTGACCTCATTCAGCCTGTCATATGGCAGATATAGGCAGATGCTACAGCAGTCGGGGCTCCGGCTCGGAACCACGCACATGACAGCCCACAAGCAGATTCGTATCCGGATGGCAGGAGCACAAAAAGCTGCAGGAGGAGGACTTGCAGCTTAGTGGATCCCAACTAAGGCGGTTCAGCCTACCAGGTGTGCGGGGTTTCTGCGCGAGGGCGGGTTATGAAGCTGCAATATTCGGATTCTTGCTGCCTACAGAGGAGCCCTCTACCGAAGACGAAAAGCGTGCAGAGCTCAGTAGTGACGTCTCAGGGTTTGCAGTGCAACTCACTTCATGAGCGCGACGAGCATGACGTGAGAGGCACTGAAGCCGCAAGGGATGATGCACTCTGTTAACACATGGGCGCTTGGCCAGGGGAAAAGCCAAAGCCAAAAAAGAAGAAAACTGTGTCGTGACCTCGGACATCAGCAATCATGCCCTAAAGATGCCAACTCCTAGACACCGAAAGTAGGTCTCGTGCAAAGTAGCCTTCCTCTAATTCTAAGCCTTGTACTCTTGCACCGGTTCTGAGTGGGCCAGTGTTCGTGAATATTTGGCACTGCCCAGCTTGAGAGTCGACACCCAGGAACACAGTCTATACCCTCCACTACAATCCTTTTCTGTTAACCAGTTCTGTGTTTTTTAATCCTAAGATCATACAACACCAAAAGAAAGGTAAACGACAGCGAACTACATAATGTAGATACTTGCAAGACACCCTGCCTGACCTTCAGACACAACGGATCGGCAGGGGTTGCGCCAAAGGTAATTAGGAGGAGTGCGCAAGAGCCGTTGCGGTTTGGGGTTCAGGGTCGAGCCATGGACGTCTGCTGGCTGTTTGTTGCCAGTAGGTCCGAACGTACGAAAAGCACTCACGGCCAACAAAGGCAATCAGCAAATTATCGCAATTGGAGCAATGAAAGAGTCGAAAGAGCATCATAAACACGCTGACGTCTCAATGTCGAGTCGTAGGTTTCTTTCTCATCAGTAATCAGGTTTGAGCAACATTTTCGGCAGGCAAGAGACCTTGCATGCTGCTTCCTGAGACGTGCGGTGTTGCCTAAACGATTAGCGAGACTTACGGGTGCGGAGGCTTTCTGAGCATAATGAGCGAGGCCTGCACAAAGCCGAAAAAAAGCTGCGAAGAAGGCAGTCGTGAAGTCCGGACGACCGTACATTGACTGCCGAAGACGAACCTGCTCCCGCGCTGATCGTAGTTCTGCTCTGCAGTAGATGAGATGAACTAGCAAAACATGCACCAGCGAAATTGATGTTTCGATTTCTTGCATCCCAGTACCGCATCTTTCTTGTTCCAACAGGATGAAAGTCAAAGCGATGAGGATGAAGAGAGTGAGAGAAAGCCGAAAATTAGCAAAAAGCGTGCTGCGAGCCGCGGCCCAAGGTTGCCAGTTCGGTGCTTGTTTGTTGGTCCCGGGGGGACCTGTTCCAGCAGTATGTCGCGGCATAGTCAGCGCATCAGGCACGGGAAAGCGGAAGCAAGCATCCGCAAGTGATGAAGATGAGGAGATCCTTGTGTGTATGTCTACGCGACGAGCACTTCCTGCCTTGGAATGCTTCACGCATTAGGACATCACCATGTTCTTTTCTGGAGCCTGAATCAGGACAGTCGGGAGGATGACTCCAGAGAAACCGCAAGAAGCCGTAAGAAGGTAAGCAAAGGCTTGGGCGTCTTCCCAGAACCTGTCCCCGACAGCTGCAAGACGGTTGAGGATAGCACCCGAGAAGAGACAATCGCTGCTGTTGGAAGTAGAACACTTCTCATAGGGATCTGTTCCCTGCGGTTAGAGGATGGTTGTGTTTTAAGCAGCACTTATAGTGACTACAGCATTACAGTCGCAATGATGTTATCAAGTGTGACATGCCCGATCATTTAGGAATGTAGGGACGGCAGGGGCCAGCTCCTAGCAGCAAGCAAGGAGAACAACCGCGACCCCAGGCAGATAGATATCGTCCAGACAGTGCGTGTAGCAATGCGTGTCAACAGAGCATCACCGGTGTAGACACTCACGAATGCCTTTCCATCTCCACATAGATGCTTGCATGGCCCAGCTCCAGTCCCTAAACCCTAAACCCTGTCCGAGTGTGAGCGCCGAAACCCTAAACCCTCCACTAGCGGAAGGCTTCAATCAGTTTCACACCGACTACGCTTGATAGACCTCGCCTGGATCGTCCCAGTTGTGAGAGTGTAAACCCTGCTGTCTATACCCTTTTGGGTTCCTTATTCTATTCATCAAAGAATGGGCCCCAAAAAACCCTATTCTAAGTATTCAGGCCCCAATAGTAACCTCGCCAGTTGTTTGACTTCGGAAACCACAGCTCGCTGCACCTGAAAAATTTCCCAGCACGTTCCAAGAGACCCCATCCGGCAATTCCAAGTTGTGAGNTATTCAGGCCCCAATAGTAACCTCGCCAGTTGTTTGACTTCGGAAACCACAGCTCGCTGCACCTGAAAAATTTCCCAGCACGTTCCAAGAGACCCCATCCGGCAATTCCAAGTTGTGAGAGAATAAACCCTCAGCATTGGCGCAATTCCTAGCACGGCATCTTGCAGGCCAGCAAAGCGCTGGCCGGGTCAAAGTCAGGAAGCGCAAAGTCCGCAGAAAACCTGTGGAGGACGGTTAGAATCAGGTCTGTCGGGCTTTTCGGGTTTATGTGTTAGGGGTTCTATGGCTTTGCGATCGGGGCAAGCTGTGTTATTTGAATGTTATTGTTTGTAAGTATTGTTATGTTCCTCTCAAACTCAGCAACATCAAAAGCAGCAGCATCTTCCTTGGGCCGATCCAACAGAGGACTCACAGGTACAAACCCAAAAAGGACCTAAAGTTGCCGCAGGACAGCCGAGACGAAGACAGCCGGTCAGACAGCCGAAAAGGCGCGTGCCGTTGTCGGCCGTTGTGTTGTAACATAGGGGCCTAAATAATTACCAATACTATTTTGGATTATTTCGGGGTTCCGTTTTAGAATCATAGTATAATGGGCCCCAAAACCCTATTCTATTTCTTAAGGCCCCTATATTAGTGACACTCGATGGGTTTATCTCAGAGCATGCGCAAAGGCTGCAGACAGCCTTTCGCCAACAAACGCGCAGACCCCACAGCAAACGGCAAAGCGAAGCCTCTTCCAGTGGACATTAGTCAGTTCATGCGCATGAAACATGGTTGACCAAGAAGGACGTAGGGCTAGGCGAGGTACATCCAGGCCTGTCTCCATCTGACCTCCAGTTATGCCAGGCGGCCGAGGCGGTCGGAGATAGTAGAGCTCAAAACTACCGAAAGACTGCGAAAAGATGAGAAAAGATAGCCAGAGCCAATGCCTGCTGACGACTGCAACTCCAACTCCGGGACAGCCATTTTGGCAGATGTTGTGCTGTAGTTGTTTAGGGTTAGTTTCGAAACATATAGAAGATCAAGGAAGATTGTTGAGAAAGAATAGGCTTAATATGGCGATGCCCAGCAGTCTATCATTAGATTCTGAGAATTTGGTTTTAAGTGGCTTTACGACGATATATATATATATATATATATATTATATATTATATATATACTACGAAGGCGTATACCATATAAAGACACGGTGACGGTTTTTAGGTATGCGGGGGCCGGGCCACACGGCAGCCGCTCAGAGGTAGTATGACGTATTTGTGTTATACTCTCCGTATATTTAACTCCGTTTAGTTAATTCTGAAAACACTGGCAATCATTTATCCTGCCCAGTTCAAATCATCCCCAGCAGGCTCGCGGATGTTTATTTTGCCTTGGGCACAAGGGCTGGAGTGTTGGATGATGGATGCTGTAGAATGCACAAGGTTGTAGCGCAGGCCAGAGGGCTTGGAGGGCTGGTGCAACAAAGTGCCAGAATGGGTTGTTGGACCTGGGGCTGAAAGGGCTGGAGTTTTGGGCGTGGGAACTTGGAGGCTGTAGGCCTTAGATCGGCTAGCGAGATGGAGAAGGCTAGAGTCTTGGTTTGGCCATAAGGTCCGTGGGCTCGAATCTAGCGCTTGTCATTTGGCTCACAATTCGGTATCGAATAGGGGACCCCGAGATCGATTCGGTCGGCATTGCCTGCTGCTTGAAGGGCGGCTTGCTGTTTTCGTTTCGTGAGGGGCCTCAAGGGCTTGAGCCTCACGCGTTGCCTGGCGCTGCTAGACCCTCTGGATGCAACGGCAGAGA